>JAHBCN010004441.1:0-63673 GCA_019359885.1 Listronotus oregonensis
TTGTTATTTCTGTTCTAAAAGGATACTACCAAAAAAAGGTCTAAATTTTTAAAATTCTTACTAGCAAAAATTTCTTCTGATTAGTTAGCATACAAAATATTTTTTTGAAGGGAAAATTTCGTTTTGGAAAAAAATATCCTATTCCTAATAAATATTTTAAAATGACAACCTGTCGACAATTTCAAAAATCGCGGATGTGTTTTTCGTTGTTTTGGAAAAAAGGGGAAATTTTGTCGTTCTTTTCACTGGCTTATACCGTATGTATCCTACTCTATTACTTAAAAGGTCAAAGCAACCTTGCCAATCCTGTATACAATTTACTTTTTTTCACAGCATCTTTAATTGCGTTTTTCCCCTTTTGGCCCGCTATAAAATTACTACTGTTCCACCGTAAAAACCCTGGATTTCTGGCAGGACAATTATTATGAGATCCCCACCCCAACTGAAAGGCCAGGTGATTTTCATATTTAAAAAAAGGTTTAAAAATTTTTTTCTAATTTATAAGTTGGGGTTGTATGGTTAGAACTTTTTTTTTTTTCTTTAATTTGATTTTCAAAAGGGGGAAACCTTTTGAATATAGTGTTGTGAAAAAAAGATCGGGGGTAAATGGGAAAAGATAAACTCCAGAAACCTTTAACCAAATTTTTAGTGTTCCTACGGGTTTATTAATTTAAGGGGTTATGACATTCGCCATATTGAAAAACTCTTCGGACGTAAATGGAATTTCGCCTTTGGATTTATCCGGGCAGTGTCGTAAACTGGGTGAAAACAAAAACTTTTTTAAAAATAAAATTTTTTAAAAAATAAATGTAATTCAATTATTGAAAAAAAAAATTAAACAATCCGACGATTATTTATTACATTAAATAGTTTAAAATGAAAAAATTTAAAAATTTTAGAAAATACGATGATTCAATTTCTTATAATTTAAAACTTTTTATTTTTAAAACACGATATTGAATTATTCACCTTTTTTTTAAAAAACCCTCTATCTACAACGTTTAAAAAATTTTTTGGCAATAAAAATTTGGGGTTTTACTTATTTTTATCTTGAAAAGTCCAAAGGGCTGAGTCATCTAACCCCGGGGGGGTTCAAAGTGTGGTAGGGGGTTTCACAAAGACTTTTCTGCAGGTGCGGCCATGTCTTGACCTCTAGATAAGGAACAATTAGGCGTCTAAAAAAAAGTGCATAAAATTTACTACGTGTTGCTCTTTGGGGCTGCCAAAGAAATTTTTTTAAGCCTCTAGCAGAAAGTGAAATACCAAAAAAAGAAAGACAATTTCCCCTACACTTTGGTGGCAAGAATTTTTTCTGAAGTGGGATCAAAAATGTTTTTTCGGGTTCAAAGATCTTTCTAAGTTATAAAATTACCAACTCCAGATCAATACGGAACCTATAGAGTAATAACTTTTCTTTTTAGAATTTATGAAGGTGTTTTTTTATTACTTCATAAATATATAAACTTTCTTTTTCTTAATTATTTTATTTTAAAAATAATTATTTTTTTTTAAAAATATTATTTTTTCACGGAATACACATCTTGATATTGCAGAATAATAGCAAGTTTTTCCCCCCTTTTAATAAAATGAATTATGAAAAAATTGAATACAGGTTTATTTTAAACACTAAACTTTTTTGTTTTACAACTCCATAAAAAATTTACAATTCAAAATTAAAAAAAATAATAAATTTTTAATTTTTAAATAGATATGGAAAAAAAAACCAGTAAACTTGTGGTTTTTTTTAAAATATTTTGTGGAAATCCATTTCAAAAAAACTAAAAATCATTTTAACTTTAAAAAATCTACTTAATACAAACAAAAAATTTCATTTAAAGTTTTAGTATTTAGTTTTTTTTTTCCCTTTAAATAACCCTTATTAGTTTGTTTCTATATTGAGAATAATAATAATGATAAACAAATTTTTTTTAAAATTAAATATAAAATACAAAAAAAATAAAAAAAGTCCAAAAAAAAAAAACAAGCAGCTAATAGTTTACAATCTTTAAAAAATATTCATTTAAATTAAAGGCTTTCAAATTAAACCATTTTTTTTTTTTGGGCCATTTATTTTATGCAGATGGTAAATTTTTAAAAACAAATAATTAGTTGCCCCATTTTTCTTTTCAATCTTTTTTAGAAAGTTTCTTTAATATTCTTGAAAATAAACAGCTTGGACCCTCCCATAAAAAATCGTTTTTTTCAGAAAACCATTTTTTTAAATTTCCTCTCGGTTTTTTTTTTAAATTTTAAAAAATCGTTCTTTTACTTATAAATAAAAAATTAAATTAAAAAACAATAGTCTTAATATTTGTTTTTGTGGGATCATTGAAAATTCCCAGTTCGTCAAAAAGGGGGGTTTAGTGGCTCAAATTTTAAAAAAAGGCGATATTCCTTTTTTGGGTTTTTGGGCCCCTTTAAGATAAAAAAGAATTAGATCTTACAAAATAATAAAAAAAAAATTAAAATTACGTTCTGAAGGTACATCAACGCATATACCTAAATTGATCAGTTCAAATATAACAACCAATATTACAATTTCTTTTTGAAAAAATGACTTTTAAAATCACACAAAAATTTTAATTTACTTACAATAACTGGTTTGAAGGTCTGGTGGACTTAAAACCGTGTCTGTTTTTTCCCCGGAATAATGCAAACTGAAGGAACTGCTACAAAAAAAAATATTGTTGAAAGCAGCATTTGGTATATGATTTTTTCCCACCCTTTTTTAATCCCTTTTTCCTTTTTGATCAGGATCTCAAATCACATGCTTTAATTTTCGGAAGACATTAAAAATCGTTTTTTTCCCCGAAAACGACAGCCCCTTGGGGAAAAAAACTTTTTGGCGCCCCAAAAGGGTAATTAAACTCCCCACTAAACCTACCAAAAACAATATGAAAAAAGTCAAAACCAATAAAATTCAATTTACCAAATTTAATTTAAAAATATATAACAACTTCAACTTGGGCCGTGCCTTTTACTTTTAGATTCCCAAAACAGTTTAAAAAAGCCTTTTTCACCCTCCGTCTTGGATTTTTTTCCCCTTCCCAAAATTTTAAATTAATGATTCTTGTTCTCAAATTGGTTTTTTAAAAAGGTCCTTTAAATTTTAAAACACCCCCGACCTTTTAAAAACATTTTCTTACATAATTTCGAAACGGAAAATTTTTTTTAAATTTTTAATATTTTTTTTTTACAGTAACAAATTGGTTTTTTTCGAAAAACCCCTTTTTTTACCTCAAAGTGCCCCCAAAAATTTTAAAATTTTTAAAAAAACCCTTTCCCGTTATTGGAAAAGTTATCTAACAAAAAAAATTTTTTTTTTCGATGTCACAAAAAATTTTGGCACCACAATTCAACTTTTTCGAGACGCTTTCAAACAATTTTCCCAAAAATTTATAATAACTTTTAAAATTTTCAAAATTTTTGAATGTTATCTTTAAGGCATTAGTTTTATTAAATAGATTTCTAACCATCCCAAAAAAATTCAAAAAAAAGTGAAAAGTTACCATTCCTTTCCCCCAAAAAAGACAAAAATAAAAAAAAAATAGCCCCATTTTGTTTTTTTGCTACGGAACCAAATTTAAAAATGTAAGGATGTCTTTCATTTTTTTTTTACTTTAAATTAGTTCTGCCCCGAAAAATAAATACATTATCCCCCCCAACCCCAGTTAGTTTAAAAATTTTTTTAATTAAAGCGGTGTTACGCTGAAACTTGCATTTTTTATCGTCCCCAAGACGGTTTGCAAAAACGCCCAAGTAAGAAAAACAAAAAAAATACGGGTTAAAAATATTCTTGATTGGTGAATGCAGACCAAAGTCTTTATCAATGAATGTTAATGTATTTTCTGACAAATTTGTGTTTTGATTTTCATACTTTTTTAATTTAATTTTTTTTTTTTGGGGTTTAAACCAAAAATTTAAAAAAAAATTTTTAAGTCCTAGTTCCCAGATAAAGTGGGGGGCCGGGTAAACGTTGAGCCCCCAATTTTTAAAACAAGGGGGTTAAAAAAATCCTAAAAAAAAAAAAATTAAAAATTAAAAAATTGCTATTGCCCCAAGCTTTGAAAAGGGAGCTACAAAAAGGTTTTTTTATTAATTTTGTTAAATTTTTAATATGCCCCCCAATAAAAATAATTTAAAAAACCCCTGGCAAGGTTGGCAGAAGCAAATTTTTTAAAAACATTCCCCTGAAAAACAAATCCTCCGTCAATTTAAAAATTCATTTTTTAGGGCTTTCATAACTAGTTAGTTTTAAAAAATATATGATTTCCCAAATTTAAAAATTTCTAATTTCCCAAGGTTTTTAAAATTTTTTTTATATTTCCATAAACTTTTCAAAATGTACAGGGATATTTATTTTAAAGTAAACAGGGCTTTTTTTTTGAACTCCAAATTTTTAAAAAAAAGAATATAAATTTGTGTATTTTTTTAAAAATTAAATAGTCTAATCAAAAAAATTTGAAACAAAAACAAAAAGTTACAGCACCGTGATATAGGGGTTCGGGTTTTTTTCATTCAAATTTTAAAAATTTGATCTCTAAGGATAATTTTTCCTAAAAAACCTGGCTCCACAGGCCGGTGCTTATTTTCGAATCAAAAAATTTTTAAAAAGTTTTTTTTTTGGAGTGTTTTATAATGAGGTTTTCATAAAACGGTTCAAATTTATTATAAAATAAAATGATTAATATATCTTTTCTAAACCAAGCAGCAAAATTACAAACGGAAAAAATTAAAAAATACAATACGAGGTAAAATATGGTGTTAATAAAAAAAAATTTTAACAAAAAATTATAATTTTTTCTAATAATTTAAATGTTCTATATGACCCCCCTTATTATCGAAACTTGATTATAACCCCTTCTTAGCCTTTCTAACTCGGGGATTTTAAGGTTCTTGGTTAAGACGATTATTTCATTTACAATTTTTCTCTCATTTCTTGGGGGTTTTGTTTCTATTTTGGTTAACGACATTCTTTAAGTGACCCCATGAAAAATTTTTAAAATTTGTATCTGGCTATTTAAATGGCCATCGATAGTGCCAAAAGTCCCAAACAATGATTGTATCGGCGATTGATACTGCAGAAATTGACGAACAGCATGGGGCGGCGCCCCCTTGTTGCTAAATTATCTTGCATACGTTTCAGTGGCAATTCTTCCAAATTTCCTCAATATCATTTTCAAAAGATTGATATATCTTTTTCCAGAAAGGTCCCTCATAGAATATTCCCCACAATTCTCTTGTTAAACACCATACCAGACATGAAGAAGACCTTCCTTATTTAATTTTTATACCCCTGTACAAATTGGTTTCAAATTGAAAAAACACAGACTTAAAACAAGTACCTTTTGGGTTTTTTGTTTAAATATGTACTCTTGCAAAACAGCCGAGTTGGTTAAAAAAATTTAAACTTATAATTCCCAAAGTATGGTTTTGTAAGCTCCTTTTAGGAAAAAATTACAAGTTCTTGCCTACTAAATAATCAAATCTAACGTCAGAAGTATCGTCAATATTTTATAATAGCTACGAGGTTTAATTAATTTCCATTTGAAAATATTTAAAAAAACAAATATGTTGACGCTACTATTTTCAATGAATGTCTGTCGTTTTTTAAACCATAAAAAATTTGTAATGGATACTTTGGTTATTAATTTGTTTTTTTAAAAGATTATAGTCCAGTCAATGAGGGTAAAAAAGGGTTTTTATCTCCGATATCGTTATAACTGAATTAATTATTTACCCACTACATCAAAGTTATATAGCGCATGCATCTAAAAATTTCCCCTTTTTTTATTTTTTGTTGCTATATATATATATATATATATATATATATATTATATATATATATATATATATATATATATATATATATATATATATATATATATATATATATATATATATATATATATATATATATATATATATATATATATATATATATATATATATAAAATATATATATATATTATAAATTATAAAATATATATATTTTTTAAAAATATATATTTTTTATATATATAAAATATATATATATATATAAAAAATATAATATATATATATATATATATATATATATATATATATATATATATTAAATATATTTTAATATATAAAAAATATATATATATATATATATATATATATATATATATATATATATATATATATATATATAATATATATATATATATATATATATATATATATATATATATATATATATATATATTAAAAAAGGAAGATTACAAATTTGAAATTTCAATCATATGGGGTTTTCCCTTTTTAAAATGGGAATTGATGTGTTTTTATTTTCCGATCATCATTTTTTTTTCTATCTTACACCATGAATATTTTTTTTGAAAAATCCTGAAACTTTCATATAAACTATTTTTTTTTATTTTAAAAAAAAAAAGATTTTAAAGGGTGCGAAATTTCGGGAAAAAACCCTTCGCATTTAACAATATATTAACAGTAGTTTTTTTAAAGGGGGAAAATTGGATCTTTAAGAAAAATTTTCACACTTTTTTTAATATATTAAAAAATTTAAAAAAATTCGGGGTAAAACAAAATTTATAAGAAATTGTCCCCATCTCAAAAAAGGGGAAACGGGATATGAAACGGGGGTTTAAAAAAGGTTTCCCCATATACTTTACTGAAAAAAAACCCCCCCAGCTTCAAAGTGCATGTTCTTTAATTTCCCGGGGATGCTCCTGGAACGCATATTTCAATTGGGGAATAGGGGGAAAATCTTTGAGTGCAGCCAATAAGCATGTTATAGATCCCCCCAAAGGACAACTCATTAAAACCAGTTGCCCTAAAGCTTCCAAAAAAAACCCCGAGATTCCTCTATCAAACTTTTTTGGAAAAAACCCCGGGGGAGAAGCTTCCATCTTTCCTTTTTTTAATTTTTTAAAAAATTTGGTTCTAATACAAAAAAAATCCACTAGCGCCCCATTTGTTCTTTGACTATACAGCCTTTAAAAAACCAAACTAGTTGATGTAATTTAATGGCCCAAATTAGAACAACAAACCCCCCTCTTTCCAGACCTTTAAGGGGGTGTTTTTGGAAAGTTACATTGTGAAATTTCTTAAATCATTTTCCCCAAAAAAAAAACCATAAATATAAAATCTAATGTTTTTTTTTTTAATATGGGGTTTTAAAAAAAAAGCAAATTTTTTTTTTAGATGCATCCCTTATAAAATTTTTTTTTGAAGTGGTGGGTAAATAATTAATTCAGTTATAACGATATCGGAGATAATAACCTTTTTACCCCCATTGACTGGACTATAATCGTTTGAAAACAAATTAATAACCCCAAATATCCATTACTAAATTTTATGGTTTTTTAAAAAACGACAACAGATTCATTGAAAAAAATAGCGTCAACATACCTTTTGTTGTTTTTAAATATTTTTAAAAGGGGAAATTAATTAAACCCCGTTGTATTTTTAAAAAATTGACGATACTTCTGACTTACGATTTGATTATTTAGTAGGCAAGAAGTTGGTCTTTTTCCTAAAAAAATGACTTAAAAAAACCTACATTGGTTAAGATTAATTTTTTAACCCCCAATCTGGCTGTTTTTTAAAAATACATACTAAACTAATTTAAAAAACAGACAGGTACTTTTTTTAATCTGTGTTTTTTTCTAATTTAAAAACCCAATTTACAGGGTTATAAAAGGGGAAATACCAAGGGGGAAAGGCTTTTTCTTTTTTGGTATGGTGTGCTTAACAAAAACCAATATTTTTGGGGGGGTTTCCCGGAAAAGATTTTTAAAAATTCTTGAAAAATATTGAGGACAATTTTTAAAAATTGCCACTCGAAAAGATCGCAAATAAAATTTAAAGGGGAAAAAGACGGGCGCCGCCCCCCGCTGTTCGTCAAGTTCTGCGAGTATCAATCGCCGATGCAATCAGTGGTTTGGACGTTTGGCACTTTTAGATGGCCCTTTTAAATTTTTTTTCTATATTGGGGGTAAACGGGTTTCAAGTTATTTAATTTAAAAAACTGTTCTTAGAAGCCATAGTTACCAAAAGGATAAACCCCAAAAATTAACTTAAAAAATTTTTTTATTTTTTTGGTTTTTTCCCAAAACAGCCATGGGAAACCCCATTTTAAATTTGTCAAACTTTGGATTGTATCCAGGCTAACTATGGGTTATAAAACCCCTTTAAAATTTAAATAACCCTCTTTTTTCCCTTTTTTTTTATATATTTTAAAAAAAAGGGAAAATTAGCAAATTTGGGTTTTCCCCAAACATAAAAGGGGGTTCCATTTAAAATAACGGGGTTTAGTGATTTTTAATTTTTTAAAAACATCTTTTTTTTTCTTTTCTTACCATGAAAATTTTTATAAAAAACCCCCCTTTCCTTTTAAATATTTTTCAATCTTAAAAAAAAGTTTTAAGGGGGGGGCGCAATTATGGAAAAAAACCCCCCAATGATAAAACTGATTTTTAATTTAAAAGGAAGAGACAGTCAAAAAGTTCAAAATTGCAAAGCTCATAACACAAAGCCAAATGGTAGGAATAAAAAAAAACACGACTCAAAATATATCTGACCCTCAATTTTTAAAATTTTTTAAAAACCCAAAACAAAAAGATTGAAATGAAGGTTAAAAAAGGGGTTTTTTGTCCTTACTGTCACAATAACATTATTTGTTTTTTTTTAAAAATTTTTCTAGTATAACTGTGAAAAAAAAAAAGGTTTGGCTTTTTTTTGATTGGTTTTATTCTTCACGAGATTGTTTTACGTTAAAAAAAAAATTCAATTTTATTTTGGGGAAATTCGAAAAATTTTTTTTAAAATCAATTTTCCCCTTTTCCCAATCTTTAAAATTAAACCCCCAAAACTTCAAAAAAAAAATATCAGCTTTGAATAGACTTTCTAGCGTGAAATTTTCCCTTCATGAATAAAAATGGTTCAAAAAGTTCAGGGGGGTTTCACCCATTTTTTCCAAACTTCTAGAAAAGGTTCGGTGATTTTTGTTTTTTCAAAATCTATTGGTATGCCAAATTTATGGGCTGGTGGGGGTTTGGGAAAAAAAAAACCCTAACCATGGACTAAATGTAATTTTTTTTTAACACAGAAATAAAACGAGAACCCCGTAGATACTTATTACCCCAAAAGTGACAGTTCTTGCCCACCTGGGGGAAAAACTTTTTTTTAATGTCAGGGATCTTGGGCATTCTTATTATAAGTTTTTTTTTTGGGTCATTATTTTTTTTTCCCCAAAGTAATTATTATTTATTACATCGGCAACCATGTTACTCGCAGATTTCCCCTAAGATTTTTTTTAAAAAAATTGGGTGACCCCAAATCTAAAAATTTTCTTTTTTAGTTCATTAATTACATTGAAATATGTTCTATAGTTTTGCGTTCTGGTTTTACGCTGAAAATGGGACCCTTCGGTCCCCCCGGGTATGCAAACTGAGCCTGCCAGGTCTTGACCCCATAATAATCGCCAAACAAAAAAAAAAAAATCCCCAAAAAAATAAAAATTCCGAACACTAATCTAGTTTAATTGGATTTTCTAGAAAATTTAATGGGGGTAATCTAAATAAAAAATTTTGGGTTAAAAATTTCCCAAAAATTCTTGAGAAGAATGTCTTTAATCGCCTTTTTTTTTAACCTTAGAATTCTAATTCAAAGGGAAAAATTATTTATGGATATTTATACGAAAATAATTTAAACGTATTGTAGTCATTTTTTTTTGGGGTTAAACCTTCTAAAATATTCCATACTTTTCCTTTCCCCCAAAAGCGGGCGTACCTTTATCCTAAATATTTTTTGGTTCATTGCAATAGACCAGGCAATCTAAAAAAAAAATTTTTTTTAAAAGGTTTTTAAACCCCCTTTTTCCCCATCGTTTCAGTACCCTAGGAAAAAGTTCCGCTTTTTTTGTTCGGAAGAGGGGAAAAAGCACGGGGTAAAAAAGGAAACCTGCCAAAAACGAAACGCCCTCGCTCGGTTTGGGGGGTGAATTCAATATGCTCATCGAAATTCACCCCCCCCGGGGGACTCTTCACCCCGGAAAGGGGGGAAAAAAATTCAAAGTTCTCAATGGCTGGAAAAATGCCTCCGGGGCTTTCACGGCGAAATTTAAAATTTTGAGTTTTTAAAAGGGGGAAAAAAACCCCTTACTCGTGGAGGGCGGAGGGGGGGTAAGTGGGGGGAGGTGGGCTCAAGGAAAATTTTAAAGTTATAGTAATGTTTAAAAAAAATTAATTTAGGGCCATTGAAATTTTTTTAAAAACTGAGTTTAACAAAGGGATTTTTTTTGATTTTTTTATAGTTAAAAAAATAAGGGTAAAGGGAAAAAATTTTTTTTATTTTTTTTTATGTCTTTAAAAATGGCTTTTTTGGTTTACAAAAATTTTAATTTTTTTTTTGAAATTTAAGTGGTGTTTTCCTTTTAAAAAAAAAAAAATTATTTAAAATTATTTTTTTTGAAACTTTTTTTTCCCCCCTTTTTTAAAAAAATTAAAAAATTTTAAAAAAAAAAAAAATAATAATTTTAAAATAAAAAAATCTTTTGAAAAAAAAAAATTTTTTTGAAGGAAAATTTTCCTTAAAAAAAAAGGGGTTAAAAATCCAAAATTCACAGAAAGGGGGGGGGGGGGGGGGGGGGGGGGGGGGAAAAAAAAAAAAAAAAAAAAAAAAAAAAAAAAAAAAGGGGTGAGTGGGTATTCAATTATTAGGGTTAGAGGGTAACAATGGCCATACAGCTGGCCGAAAAAAAAGTGATAAAATGACTTCGCCCCCGCAACGGGGGGGGCAGACTTTAGTGGTTGTTGGGTTGGGTCGGGGGTCGGGGAAGGAGGTTTGGAGGGGGGGGCTCATCCCCCTAAAATCCAACTACAGAGAATGTCGGCTTGCTTTTATTATTTAAGTGGCTAAATTAACCTTCAAAAATTCCCAAAAATTGAGAACTATTGTTAAAAAAATTCCCAGTGACGGGGTTTTTTTGGGGGGTTAGGTTTGGGTTTTGTGCCCGGGGGGGGCTTTTATCAGGTTTGAGAACTATACTTGCAAAATTTGAAAACAATCTTTTCAAACCCATTTTTTAAGGAAATTGGGGGGGCCTTTATGTGTTTTTTTTTTTAAATATCAAACTCCTTTTAACTGATTAAAAAATTTGAATTTTTTTAAAAAAATCAAATTAAAAACAAAAATTTTTCCCCCGGGAGATTCATTGTAAACTAGTGTAATTAAAAAGAAACAAATTACAATAAATACATTCTAAAACAAACTTTTTTAAAAAAATTTGCAGCCTTTTTTTTTTTTCCCAAATTTTTTTAAAAAATTTTTTTATTAATTTATAGTCAATTTTTAATTAGAACCCGCTAAAGCCCAAATTTTTTTTTGCCATTCCTGCCTTTTTTCTCACCCCTTTTTCCCCCATTGCAGAGGGGTTTTTTCCCCCCCCCAAAACCCCCCCCCCAGGGGGCCCGTATGTCCCCTCCCGGGGGGGTGGTATTATATTCAATTTGCCTTCCCAAAAACCCCCAAATAACAATTTTCGCGGCGTTTCCTTCTTTTTTGGATTGCCGTATGCGATGCAATTTATGCCCAAATCTTTTCCCCTTTTGGGAAAAAAAAAAGGGGGTTTTCCCCCGGTCGTTCAAAAAACAAAAACCCATTTAAAAACGGATTGGAAAAATTTTTTATTGTCTATTTAAATTATTTTTTTTTTATATATTTTTAAAAAACACAAAAATTAAAAAATCAGGAAAAAACGTTAAGACTTGTATTAATAATAATTACAAAAATTTGGTAAATTTTTAAATTTTAAAAAAACTTTGGAACCAGGGGAAATTTGGATGGTTAGCCAACCGCAAAAAAAAAATCTATGAGTTTATTTAAATTTTATCCTTTTCACTTTTTTTATTTTCAAAAAAAAATATCTTTTTAAGTTAAAATATTTTTTGCTTTTTTTTTGTCTAAATCCTTCCTAAACGACTCACCATTTTTGACGAATGAAAAATTTTTTTTTGTCGTCTGAAAAATTACTTCATACCTATCTCGATTTTTAAAACGTGTTTTTTTCACATTATATTACCCTTTTAAACTTTTTCTTTAATAATATTTTAAATATTTTTTTATCCAATTTCGGTTTCATAAATGGGATTATAAAATATTTTTTTTTTTTACACTGAAAAAAAATTTATTAATAATTTTTTAAAAATTAATTTTTGTTTAATATATCTTATTTTTCTTGTGAATGTCCATACTGTTTGGCTGAAAATTGGAATTATATTTTTTTTCTTTTTTCTAATGATTGGTTATTGGAAAATATTTTGAACGATCGATTTTTATCGATTTTTGCAAAAAGTTAAATTTTTTATTTTTCTTTTTTTTTGGAGCGGTTAAATTTCAAAATCCAAATTTTTCTTTTTTGGGTTTTTTTTAATTCTTGAAAATGATAAGGTTTTATTTTTTTTGGTTTATAATTTTTTAATTTAAATTTTAATTTTGGGGTTAAAAAAAAAATTAAAAAAAAAAAAATTTTTTGTTGTATTTTTTAAAAAAAAAAACTGTGGAAAGCTGTTTTTGGAAATTAAGAAATCCCATTTTTTTACTTAAAAAACTCAAAAAGGATTTTTTTAAAAAAAATTAAAAAAAATAAAAATAAAATTTTTGGGCTAAACAAATTTTTCCAAAAAAAATTTAAAACCGATTTAATTTTTTTATTATTCAAAAAAATGCTCATTTTTGCCACCGAAATCAAAACCCCTTTTCCAAATCCCAAGGGAATTTTTTTGGAAAAAAAAAACAGTTTTTTGTGATTAATGATAATTTTTTTAATAACAATATTTTAAAGAAATTTAAAAAATTTTTTAAAAATCTTTTGATTTTTTTTTTTCCTTTTTTTAAAATAACGGGAAAAATTTTTTTTAAATAAAAAAAAATTTAAAATTAGGGTTAATTAAATATTTTTTATTTGAAAAATGTTTTTTCCAAAAAATTTACAAAAACCAAAAATTTTAAAAAAATTATTTCAAAATTTAAAAAAAAATTTTTAATTTTGGAAAAACCGAAAAAAAATTTTAAAAAAAAAATAAATTAACTTTTTTAAAAAAAAAGATTTTTATATGTTGGTTAAAAATTTTATTTAATATTAATTTTTTATTATATATAAATATTATTAATTAATTTAATATATATATATATATATATATATATTATATATTTTTTTAAAAAATATATATATATATATATATATATATATAATATATATATATATATATATAATAGTGTAGTTAACCTTCCTTTTTAAAATTTCACCTAACCTTTGCAAAAGGGGGGATATAGATCAAAAAAAAAAATTCTTATAAAAAATCTACAAAAGTAAATTAATACACTATTAAATCCGTACAAGTATTGGGTTTTCCCAAAGTTTTCATTATTTCAGCTCGGGGAAATCTGTACCCGTAAGTTGAAGGAGTATGCTTCGCCCTTTGGCAATAGATGGCGTTGACGTTTTATTTAATTCATATATATATATATATATATATATATATATATATATATATATATATATATTATATATATATATATATAATATATATATATTATATATTTTATATATATATATATATATATATATATTTATTTATATATTTAAATATATATACACACCCGGCAAATTTAAAGGGGAGATAAATTTAATTTTTTTATTTTAAAAAAAATCTTAAAAAAAGGGAGCCATAAGGTATCTAAATTTTAATTTGGTTTGCAGGCTTTAATGTAAAACAAAAAATTTAAAAAAAAATAAAAACTGGGTTTCAAAAAAATAATTAGACATTTTAACTTTTTTTTTAAACCTTTAATGAACCAATAATATTCAAAATTTTTGTTTTTTTAAAAAGGGGGTTTCCCCCCCCCTCTTGGGTCAGTCATTCTTTCCCCTTCTGATAAGGGGTTTTCGTCAAGGCATTCATAAAGTTCCAAAGAGCAAGTTTACCTCTTTTGTTTTAAACACCAGGAATTCTGGACAATTCGTCTGCCTAGCATGTCCCAGACATGTTCTATTGGATTCAAGTCTGTGAACATCCGGGCCCAAATTTTATTTCCTTTTCTCTTGGTTTAAAAAGTCATTTACACCCTAGCCGCATGCGGGAAAGGCATTGTCGTGCATTAACAGAAAATTTGCCCAATATGGGGGGCGAAAGGTATCACATGATTTTAGAGAACATCTCTTATTCCTATCGGCATTTAAAAGAGCCGCCGTCAATCACCCCCCAAGTCTGTGGGGCCCCCTAAGCATATACCCCATACCATAACTGGCCTCCGCCAAAGCCCACAGTGGGGTAGAATTAAACTGTTCTTTTTGTTCTCCTCCACTCGATATATTTTTTCCCTTCCATAAATTTATTTCAAAAAAAAACCTCATCCGAAAATAAATTTTCCCCCCTTTATCGTCTTTCCCAAATTTTTGATGTTCTCGAGCAAAAGCTAATCCCCTACCCGATGATGACTTTGGAGCTTTGGGATTTTTATTGGTCTCCGCGACTTCAAACCAGTTTCCCTTTTAAGTTTCTTCTAACTGCCTTTCACTTATTCTGATACCACAACCTTCTTCCAGTTCGTTTCTGTTTGAACTGTTTTCGACCCTTTTTCGGGTTTTTTCAACCTGAAACCAATCTTTTCTAAAACGGGGGTTTTAGCGTTTCCTGCCTTGCCCCTCGCCTTCTTACCCCCTTTGCCCAGTTTGTCCCCAACGTTTTAAGGGTTGCGATGAATATTAAATTTTTTTTTTGCCAAACATTATCGAAACCCACCCTTTTAGGATCGACCTTTTTCCAATCTTGCTACAGCTCAAGACTAGTCAGTCCAAATCCCCCCATAATGATTTTTAAAACCATTTTAAAACATTTAAACTTCAAAACTTAAATACACTTATTTTAAAAAAAAAAAAAACAAAACTTTAATAAAAAGAAAAATCTCGATGAAAATGTCATCCCTTTAAAAATTTAAAATTTTAAAATTTTTTTGATTTGAGGTTGCTAAAACCATGGTAATAAAAAAAAAAAAACAAACAATTTAAAGCCATAAAAAAAACCCCTAGACCTGCACACATAAAAACCAAAAAAAAGAACCTGCATTGAAAAATATATATATATATATATATATATATATATATATATATATATATATATATTATATATATTATATATATTATATATATATATAAAATTATATTATATTATATATTAATTAAATAATATATATTATTGTATATATATATATATATATATATATATATAAATAAAATTAATATATGTAATATATATATATAAAAATATATATATATTATATATATAATAATATTGTATATCAGGTGGGGCTAAGTCGGCTACATGTTTCACCCTTGTTGGGGATGGCCCACATCCGCTGTAAAAGGGGACGACTGACGAAGCCTCCCCAAAAGTGTCTTTTTTTGCGTTTTTTGAATGTGATGGCCTTTTGCCCCCGGATGGCATTTTTTTACCATTAAAATTGTTTACTATTTATATGTTTTTGGGCATTGGGATTAGTCTGTTAGATGGCGCCAGAGTCATTTGAATCTTTCCTTACTTTTTTAAGGAAAAATTTAAATGATTTAAGTTTTAAAGGGCAGTAAGTCTTTATCAGTCGTGTCTTGGCTTACAGCGGATGTGACCATCCCCAACAAGGTTTGGGAAAAATGAACCGACTTTGCCACACCCGGGTTTCCATCCTTTTAAAACCCCCTTAATTTTAATGCGAAAAACAAAAAGCATACCATTAACTACCTTAAATTTTTTTTTTACATTTATATATATATATATATATATATATATATATATATATATATATATATATATATATATATATATATATATATATATATATAATTTTATAAACTTACCCCCCACCAACTTTATCATAAAAAACGTTAATAGCTGGGTTTGCTAAAGGAGAATAGGCCACCACAACTATTTCGTTATCTTGTGCAAACTTAACCAATTCATTTTGGGGTAAAAATATATGATTTTCTATTTGTAATGACCTTGGTTTTTAAATTTTGGAATTTGGTATATTGTCAATCTGCCTCATATTAAAATTTGACAGCCCAATTGCTTTTGTACGTCCAAGATCTACCTGTTCTTCCATTTTCTAGAGCAAAAAAACTAAAGAATAAATTTAAACCTTAAGAAAAATACATATTTTTGAAAAGTATTGTTTTTTTTTATTAATTTTAAAAACCCTACAAGTCCCGCTTTTTTTTTAAATTTTTTAATTTTCGGACCCGCCCCCGAAGGTTAATGTACTAGTACTAACGTACCGGAAATGTTCCCCCAAAGAATAAAACGGTTTTTCTTTTGAGACTGTAGTCTTAAAAGGGAAAAAAATCTGGGGAAAAAAAGGGTTCCGAAATAGATAATCCAAATATAAAAAAATGAACTATTGGAAGTTCGTTTATTCTCTAATTTCGTTTTATTTTTTTTTTTTTGCTTTTTTGTCTAGAATTATAAAAAAATTATTTTTATTTAAAAATCCGTGTTGGTTTTTGTTTTTTAGGATTACACCAAAAAGGGTGATATAAAACCTTAAAAGGGGGTGGTTTAAAAATGGGGGTTATTTTTTATTCCCGTGGTGGCACTTTTCCATTTTTTAAAGGTGCCGTAAAAATGTTTCCCGGCTTTGACATTCGGGCAAAAGAAAAAAAAAGATTAGTCATAAAGTTCAAAATGAGGTATTGTTTTAATATTTAAGACGTTATCCCAAAAATTTTTAAAAATTAAATCCCAAAAAAAGTAATGGGTCTGGCTGCCCCCCCTACTTCCTTTTTTCAAAACCATCTGTTTGAAAATGTTTTGGGACTTTGGGGAAAAGAAGGGGATTTCAGTAGCAGGTTTTTAAACTAAATTCGTTGAATAAAAAAAAGCCCAACTTTATATTTAATAAAAAAACCCCTTTACTTTATTTCAAAAAAATAGGGGGCAATATAGAATTTTCATCCAAAACAAATGTTCTAATATCACTATCTGGGGGTTGTTACATTTTTTTGCCTTGTGCTTCCCAAAAATTAAAAGGCCTTTGGGTTTTAAAATGTTTTATATACAAGGTAATAAAAGGGTCTAGAACCATAGGAAATAGGGGGATTCTAAAATTGGGCAAAGTTCATTTCCAAGGGCTTTCAAATGAATTGGAAAAATTTCAAATTTCGGATTATAAAAAAAAGAAATTTGGAAAAACTTTTATTTTTTCCCGGCTTTATTTTAAAAAATTTTTAAAAAAATTACAAATTTTTATTGCCCTTTTGGGGTATTTGATGATACCTTCCCGATTTCACTCGTTTCGTCACTCACTTAAAACATCCTTTTTTTTTTTTTTCTTATAGGCGTCATATTGGATTTTTTTGTTCTCCTTTAAACCCTAATATACCAAAAATAACCCAAATTTTTTTCAAAAAATAAATAACGTCATAGTTGGCGGGTTTCTTTAAAATTTTGTTTTTTTTACAAATACAAGTCATTTCTCCCAAAAAAATTTCCTGTTGTTTATACAGGGTGATTCCCCAAAAATTGACGCTTTTTTTTAAAATTTTATAAAACTCATTAAAATTAACTTTTTCAAATTAATTTTTTTTCCCAAAAAACTAAAAAAAAAAAAAACTTACATTCATGAAGTGCGTCAAATATGGTCCTGTCGCAAATTTTTAATTTCATTTCGGTAAACAAAACTGAATAAACCCAAGAAATTTTCCCCCTCTGGGGCTTGGACACGTTGAACGAAACGGGAAAAAAAATGATTTTCCCGTTTGTCCAAATTTTTTTTTTTTTTGACTTAAACCGACCTGACTTGCAATCACCCGAGAACTTGTTGTTGGATAAGCTCGCAACGAAAACCGTCACGCGTACAATCTCGAAGCAGCGGCCGTAGATTGATGAAACTATAAAATATCAGCATATCCACGAATTAATCGTTTTCGTATTGTGCCATTTTTGCGATTTAAGAATAATTTAAAATAAACCCTTACCTCGTCTGGTAAAACAAGGCGACTTTTTTAATGCATGATTAAAAAGGAAAAAAATAAACGTAAATAAAAATAAGCGCTTTTCCCTATTTGGGAATCACCCTGTTTTTTTCCCATAGGTGGATAGGTAATTGAAACCTACTATATGGCCCAAGATCCTTGGCTTTTTTGGTTAAAACAGAGTATATGATTAAGAATAGTTTCTGGGGGTTTTAAAATATTTATGGCCCAATTTAGAACACTTTGAAAAGATTTTTTAAGACCTTTAAAGGTTGCGCATGGTCTGCGCCTTTTATAAGCGGTTTTTTCTTCAAATTTTACTTGCTGTAATTTTTTGTATACATGATTCTTAGAATTATCGGGTTTAAAGTTTTTTTTTTAAAATTTTATTTGCTTTAAAAACAATAGTATTTTAAGTTTTATGATTAAAAAAAAAAAAGGGGAAAAATAACGGATCTGTAATAACAGACGAACCTCACTGGGGACAAAAACCCAAGGTAACCCCAAGTGACATGGGAATCAAAAAGAAGTGAAAATCTTGGAAGAACGCAACAGAGTAACTCTCTTGTGGGTACCAGGACATTCGGAAAAAAAGCCGAAAAAGCGGATGAGCTAGCGAGCAGGGATCATTCACACTAACTTTTGGCCAAAACCTGCCCTTGGGGGAAAAACCCAGCACAAGGGGGAAACGGGAAAAGGATCGAAACAAATCGAGGAATCTGGGGAAATTTGACATGGATTGGATGGATTCATAAGGGCCCATCCAAAAAAAAGGGAAAGGGAAAAACTCTCAGACAAAAGAGAAAAAACTTCCCTAACGGTTGGGTTGCTAACAGGGCACGATAGCCTAAGAGGACACCTACACAAATAGCTCATACATTGGGGAAAATTGCAGAACGTGCGACGAGGGGGAAAAACAATACCATATCCTGTCGTTGAAATAAAATCCAAAGACAGGCATTATTTGGCAAAAATGGCCCCAAGGAAATATCAAAACCATCTCGGGGTTATAAGACTTGTGGAAGGGAAAGGGAAAATAATGGGAGGGTTAGTATAAAGGATAATGGGAGATTAGGCACAAAAAGCCCCAAGGCTGGGTGCCTCCGTATGAATAAAAACGGGTCCCAGGGGAAAAAAAAGAAGAAGTATGTTTTTTAAAACAAGTTTTTTACTTGGACCAATCCTTTCCACAAGCAATTTTATTTTATCACAAAAACATCATATTTATTTTAACTTTTTTAAATGTTTTATTGAATTTTATTAAAGTTTTTTTTCTTAAAACTTGCTTTCCCTTCTTTAATACCTTTTCTACTAACATTTTTCCCTTTCAAAAAACAAAAAAATCCCAAATCAAGGCCAACTAAAGCATATTTTAAAATAAATAGTTACCCCGGGAGTCAGGAGGAATCGGCTATAAACTATTTCCCCCAAGTTTTTATACGATCCTCTTTAAATTGCCCTACGATGATTAAAACTTTATGGCCCACCCGGAGCCCTATTGGATAAAATTAATATTTTTGGAGATATGAATTTTTTAAAAATTCGAAAAATCTCAAATTTAGGTAATTTGCCATAAAAAAATATATGAAAAAGATAAAACAAAAAAAATATATTTTAATTCTTTAAAAAAGTTAGTAATTTTAATTAAATTTAAAAAAAAAATTGTTCATACGGGTTTTTTTAAATTTTTATTACCGCTTACAAGTAGAATAAAGCTCCAAAATTTTTGAAAAATTAAAAGGAAAAAAAATTATAAAAATATATTTGATAATTAAATTATTAATAACATTGCTTTTTTTAAAAATTTTTAATAAAAATCTGGTTTTAAATAATGGAAAAAATATTCAGACCAGAGGGTCTGCGTAGGTCAGAGAGGGGCGATACTTTTAATAAACAACCCAAAAACCTGTATAAACAATATTTTTTTACCAATCTTAATAAAAAAAACTATTACCCCATTGAAAAAAATTAAAAATATATTTTTTTATATTTTTTTTTTTAATACATTTTTTCAAAGGGGTTAAAAGTAAAAATTGATTTTTTTGAATTAAAAAATTATACCCCCAAAATAAATTTTAAAAAGTGAAAGTCATAAAATCTTTTTGTTTTTTTTTTAAATGAAGAATAAAAAAAAAATTTGCCGGTTAAAAAAAATAAAATTTTTCTTAAATTTTGAAACTTTTGGTTTAAACAAACCCAGGTGGCACCGGGGTATGATTATATTATAGTGGGAAGTTTAGAGGGATTTTTTAAAAAAAGTCGGGGGGGAAAAAAGTTTCCCCCGGTACTCATATTTTGGTTTCCCCTAGACTATGGGTAAAGCACTACTTCCCCCGTAAAAATATAAAAAAACCTTATAGAAAAAATTAAGTTGATAATATATAATGGTAAAAACCCCAAAAAATTGGCAATTAAATGTAAAATTTATTTTAAAATCCTTTTTTGAAATGAAGCCAGGACAATATAAAAACGATTTTCCCAAATTTCGTTTTTTCTCGGATATCAGTTATGGGGCCTAACGCCGCCCGGGTAAAATCCTAAGAAGATAAGAACCGGTGAATATGCATATAGAAATTTCCCCTCATGTTTATCTTTGAATGACTATTAATAATTTTAACTCATAAATGCCAATTTTTTTTTCAATTTATTTTTTTAAACCTTTTTTTTAAAAGGTTATCTATGGGGGGAATCAATTAAATGTTTTATACCGTAATTTATCAATTGGGTTTTTGTTGAAAAATTTAATTTTTATTTTTTTTACAAATGGTATAAAGGGGGGCAATTTTTAATTACATACAGTGTATTGTAAGACCCCAAAATGTTAGTTGCATTCATTGTATCCTTGCTTCAATAGATTTGTCAAAAGAAGCCTGTAGGTTCCATTGGGTTTTTTATTGGAATTTAAAAAAAAAAAAAGGGGGTTTCCCCGCAACCTGGATTTGGAAGCTCAACGTAATTGGTGCAGTGGGAAAAGTATAAAAGCCTGTACAAAGGGTTTAAAGGGGGAATTGCCCTTGGGATAGCGCGTTAACTGACTGGAAAATTTTCAAATCTTTGACGGGACTTTTATTCACAGACGGGTATTCAAAAAAATGAACTGTATTTCCCCTTTTGGTTGCGGGCCTTATTTTTGGATTATATCAAATTTGGGAACAACAGTTTGCGTCGAACTATATCCGTAGACTGACTTCGATAAAAAAAAAAAAAAAAAAATCGAAAAAAAAATTCGAAAATTGACAAAAAGGGTTTTTTAGGGTAAAAGGGTTCCCCAAAACCCCAAAATAACTTTTTTCCCTTTAAATTTTTATTGTGCCCCCCTTGAAAACCCCGCACTTTTGGGGAAATTTTTTTGAAAAAACAACAAAAAACCCGTGGTCTTTTTTATTTTTTTTCTCATTCCTTTAAAAAAATTCCTTTTTTTTTCCCTTTTTTTAAAAAATAATTTTTTTCTCTCTTTGATCTTATTTTAAAAAAAATAAAGAGATAGCTCTAAAAATCGTGAATATAGAAAAAGAGTTAAAAATATTCAAAGATCTAATTCAAAATATTTTTATTCTAAATTGAGTCTGACTTGGGGAAATTTTTTTTAAGAATTTTGGGTAGAATTGATATATCTGACAAAAAACTACCAATAAAAAATTAAACAATATGGCACATAAAGTAAAGTAAACTATTCAAAATCGTTTTTTTTCTTGAAATTTTTTCCCCAAAATTTTTAAAGGTAACCAAAACCCCAATTAAATAATTTTATTGCATTGTGATGAAGAAAAAATAAATATAATAAAAAAACCTCTTCCCCAATTAAATTTTTCGGGGAAATTAGCAAAAAAAGGTAAAGCACTGACTTTATTTCAAGCCGTGTTGAGTTAACAATTGGGGAAAATAAAAGTTTAAAATTTTTTTTTCTGATAAAAAACCTTTTTTTATTTTTTTCGGGGAATTTTTAAAAATGACGCCCGGGAAAAAAATTCTTTATTTTTTTTGGGAAAAAGATTAATACCTTGAAGTTTATTATTTTCTTCTATTAAAAAATTTTATATTGCATTATCAAATTAAAAAAAAATTTTTAAAAAAAATAACATAAGGTTTTTTGTCTTTTGAAAAATTTTTCCCCCAAAAACAATTAGCAATTAGGAAAAAAAAGAAAATCTTGAAAGGGCTATCAATTTTTTAGAAGAAAAAAAATTTTTTTCAATGGTTAACGGGAAAAAACCATTTAAAATTTTTTAACACTCAATCTAATTATTTAACAAAAACCCCAAAAAATTTTAAAATTTCCCCTTTGGGTTTAAAAAATTCATTTGCAACAACATTTTTTCCCAAAAAAAAATTTTCTAATCAACCAACAAAAATTTTCCCCCTAATCCCCCTATAAATGAAACCCCAAAAGACATTTACCCCCCCCAAAAAATATTTTACTAATCAACAATTTTTTAAAACCCCCAAAAATTTTGGAAACCCAAAAGGGAACCATACAACCAAAAAACCCCTATGTCAGTAAACCAAAAAACTCTAAAAACCAAAAAAACCCCCTTTCATGGAACCAAATTATTTTCAAGCTCAATCTAGCCCCTTTTTATTGCTGAAGAATTACATAATATTGACAATCAGCAACCTTCTTATGAATCCCCCCCTGATACTAATTATAATAAAAAGGGGTTGGAGAATGCTTTCAGATTTAAAAAAGGGGAATTTAAAATTTTAAGAACCAGGTATGAACCTTACTCTGATGATAAAATTTTTCCAGATCAAAAATACTACAAAAAAAGGGGCAAAATGAACAAAATAACCAAAATTTTCAAACATTAGCCTTCAAAAAAAAAACAAAATTAAATGGCACTGATAATAAAAACTTCCTTACTTAAAAATTTGGGGGTTTGAAACCATTAAAATTTTCCCAAGTTAAAAGGAAGTCACATTTAAAATTAATCCTATTTTGGCAAAAAAAATTTTTAACCCCTTTAAAAAATTAAAAACCTAATTTAAAAAACATCTTGTGGTCAACAAAATAAAAATACACACACCCCCGTTTTTTAAAAATTTAAAACTCAAGTAAAAAAATTTTTTTTTACTTTTTTTGGGGTTCCATAGATTCTTTGATGGACTTATTAGTTTTGGACTTACATAAAAAGGGGTTTAAAATTGGGACAAAAAAGGTGAATGTTTTAAAAAAGGAAAAAATATTAAAATACCTGTGTATCAATTTTCCCCCCCGATTATGATTGTAAAATAATCGTTAGGTAAAAATTGAAATCTTAAGGACACCTTTCCCCCATTGATGTTCCTGCTGACGGTGAACCCCTTTTTCCCCGATTTTAAGAATAAATGACCATTGTCATATACCTGAATGTGTAACAAATGTAAATAATGGACACGGAAAATTGTAGAGATCATAATTTTTGGGGGGAAAAAAGCTTACTTAAAAATCTAACAAAACCTCTAAAGGCTTTCCTTTAAAAACGGTTTGACACATTTCGAAAAATTTCCCCAAAATTAATTATTTTTCCCCCTAACAAAAATGAAAATTTAAAAAAGTTTGGATCCCTTTAATTCTGAAAAAAAAAAAAAAATTACTTAAATTATGCAAAGAATTTTCCCTTTTCAATATCCCAAAAAACCCTTTTTCCCAAAACCCCCACTCCAAACACACCCTTTTTATTAGGCCCGGACAAAGGGCCCCAGCCCTTTCCAAAATTTTGGGGTTCAAATAAAAAAGGGGTTGGGAACAAATTAAAAAAATGCTTGGGAAAGGGGAGTCATCAAAAAAATTCCCCCCCATGGTCTAGTCCTATAGGTTTTTAAAAAAACCACATGGGGAATTCCAAAAATGGAAATTGTAAAAAACTTTAGAAAATTGAATCAAAAAACCATCAGGACGGGTTTTCCCTTTTTTCCAAATATTGATGAAAACTTGCAAATTGGAAAACCCCAAAATTTACCACTTTGGTTTTGGGTGGGGGTTCCCCTCAAATAACCATCCCAAAAAACAGCATCAAAAAAAAAAGCCTTCTACTGCCAAAAAGGGCATTTAATTTTAAAAAAATGCCGTTTGGGTTAAAAAAACGCCCCAGCAACCTTTCAAAGGATGATTAATGAAGAAAATTTAAAGAATATATCAACCAAATATGCCTAGTGTATATGGATGGTAATTATTTTTCCCCCACATTAGAGAAAAACCCCCAAAAATTTTAAAAAATATTTAAAGCTTTTTAAAACCCTAACCTCAAAGTTAAAATTTGATGGGGAATTTTTTTAAAAGGGGAAAAAAATTCTTGGGGCACTTTATAATTTTTGGGAAAGGGTGGGCCCATCCGAGAAAAGTAGAAGCCATATTAAATTTCCAAAACCCAAACAATAACAGTTAAAAATTTTCTTGGAATGATATTTTTTAAAAAATTTAAATTTAAAAACCTAGCAAAAATAACAAAACCTTAAACCCCCTGTCTAAAGAAAGGCAAAAGGTTGAACACACAAAAGAATTTTTTAAAGCTTTTGAAACTGAAAACTTTTTTTGTGCAATGCCCCCCTCCCAACTCCTGACTTCTAAAATTTTTGTTCTCACAACAGACCCCAGAAAAATTTCCTTGGGTTTCTGTATTAAGCCGGAAGGGGAAAACCCGTATGTTACCTTTTTTTAAACCCAAATGAAATTATTCCGCAACAAAAAAGAATTCTTGCAAAATATGGGAGTCAAATACTTTGGCCCCATTTTTTGGGGGGACGGGGTTTTAAAAACAAAACGGCCCCCAGCCTTTTTAAAAAAGGGTTTGAAAATTTAAAAAAAAACCAAAATTAGTAAGTAAACTACTGCTTTCTGAATTTGATTATGAAGTCGACTAAAAAAGGAAAAAAAATCTTTCTGACCCCTTTTTAAAAATTTAAAATGATAATACCAAACCCCAATCATTGTGTAATGAAATTGGTGATTCGGATGAAATCTTAAAAAAAACATAAAACAGATGAAAACCACGTTTCTACATTCAGCAAATGAACCCCCTTTATTATCTCTACCATATGAAAAACCATTAAATTATTAAAAAAATCAAATGATTATTAAAATTCCCCCAAACCTCTCCTGTCCCCCTTTTTATTAAAAAAAAAAATTTTTTGACAATCAAAGTTTTTTATAAATTTTTAAAAAAAAATTGATAAAACTTAGAAGAATTTATTGCCAATTTAAATAAAATTTTTTCCTATCATTTATATTTCCCTGAAAAAAGAACATGAAAGATTTTTATTACATTTTTTAAAAAAAAACACAAAAAATAAATTCTAAACTATTAATTTGCTCTAATAAATAAATGGCTCATCTTTGGGAAAAAAAAAAACAAGAAAAAAACTTATCATCATATATATAAAACTGGACAAGGGGAAACACAACAACTATCGATTCTAAAAAAAACAAGCTTGGTCATTATTTTTTCCAAGTAGAACATTTATTAGAAGCTATTCCCCCTAATATTAGGAAAAGACGGGGCCCCTTAAATTTTGGGGGTACCATAAAAAAATGGGTTTTGGAACCTTTTACCCAAAAACGGTGAAAAAATTTTCTTTTTTTAAATCATCTTAACAAAAATGATAAACTCATTACAAAAAAAAAAAAGGGGAAAAATGAAAATTTAAAGTTTAAAATTAAAAAAACTAATCACAGTTTTTCCCCAAATAAAATCAAACATAATATGTTTCCCCAAACTAATTAGAAATATCGAAAAAATTAATAAATAAATTTTTTTAAATTTAATAATTAACTCTCTTAAAATTTTTTTAAGAAAAATTTTAAAACCCCAAATTTTAAAAGCAAATGACGAAATATTTAAATAAAATCCCCCCTTCTTCCTTAAATAACAAAATCAATAAAAAAAAAAATGTCATTTTAAAACCCAAAAGAAAAAATTGAAAAATTTTAAAAAAATCGTTTTTTTTAAACTTTTGGGATTTAAAATTGGTTTCTGATAAAGGAGAATAATTTTTAAAACCCCCTTTTTCCAATAATCTCTCCATTCCCTTTTTTAAATCCCATTTCATACCCCCAATACCAATCCAAAATCAAATTATTTCCCCCCAAAAACCTCCTTATCCTTAATAAAAACTGAAAATTCCAATATAAAGGGGGAGTTATGTGAGAAAATAGAAAACCCTTTTTTTTTAAAATCACCTAGAAGAAAAATAAAGACTGTGTTTAATAGGGGTTAAAAAAGAATAATCCCCAATTGCGGTACATTATTGGTTCATATGGACAGCCCAACAGCCAATCAAGTAACGCCTCAAAATGTATTGTTTCTCTCCCACCCTTGTATTTAAAAATTTGCCAAGTGGAAAAAAAAATATAAGGTACAACCAGGCAGTTATCTTATTTTTATACCAAAAAAAATTCTTCCCCAAAAAGGGCATAAACATTTTTTCCAATGAAAAACCCCCTTTTGTCCCAAAATTGTTCCCCCACCTTTGATTTTTCCCCCAAAAAAACAACATGTTACATCTTTAAAATTAAAGACGATGAACCTTGGGGGAAATTTAAAAAAACCCAGTTATGAATGATCAAAAAAATTAATACTTTGAAGAAAAAAAACCCCCTTATTTGGTTATGGGTAACCATTGGTGTTTTTTGCCATTATCTTATACCCCTCCCGAATACCCCTTTTACTACAAAATAAACTATCCCTTTAAACATCAAATTATTTCAAAAAGGGGGCCCCCCTGAAAGACCTACTCACCCCCACCATGAGGTCTTATCCTAAGGAGGGGGGTTTGTAGAGCCTAACGCCGCCACTGGTAATACCCCCAAAAAGATAAGAACCCCTGAATATGCAAAATAGACAATTCTCAGTGTTTAAAATTTGAATGACTAATTTTAAATGATAATTAACTCATAAATGCACACAAAATTTTTTTCCCCAAATTTATCTTTTATTATTTTTACATTCCCCTTTTTTTCAAGTTATCTATGGGTGAATCGCTAAATAATTTTCCCGTTTTATCAATATGGGGTTTTTTTGGGGAATAAATTTTTTCATTTTTTTTTCTTTTACAAATAAAAATAAATAGGAGTAACAATGTTATTAATACATACCGTGTATTGTAAACGTCCTAGTTTAGTTCATTCATTGTATCACTTGCTTTTTAAAAGATTTGTCTGAAGGAGCCTGTATAGTTTCATTGGCAGTTTATTGGAAAATTTTAAAAAAAAAAAACGGAGGAGTTTCTACGAACCTGGATTGCTGGAAGCTCAACGTAATTTATCACCAAAATACTAGAAATTTTAAAAAAATTTTTTAAAGGCATATAGTTGGCAACTTTGTCCCAATTTATAAGCATCTACGTATCTATTTTTTTTTTCGAGATCCAATGGTGAGGTCAAAATTCCCCCTACACAAATTCTATTACGTATTTGTATATAATACATTTTTTTTTTTATGTACCCCTTTTCCTAATTTATTTTAACTTTTTTTTTAGTTTTCAAAAGCTTACGTAGGCTTTTAAAAAAAAGGGGTTTAGATACAAAGGGTCGGGTTTTTTAAGTTGAAACTATTGGTTTCGTTTCCCCCAACCCCTCTTCAAGTACCAAATATGTTTACGGGGCCGTTAAACAATACGATAGTGCCCCCACGGGGGATACAAATAAGGGGTTTCCCTTGGGGGGGAAGGGGCCTTGCAAAAAAAGAGCCATGAGAAATACGCATAAAACATTTTTTTATTTTTATGAACTATAGTTTATTCAAAAAAGCACTGCTGCCTCGGGGTTTGAGGGGGTTAAATTGCATTTTTACCTAACCAAAAAAAAATTGAAAAATCGATTTTTAATATAACATAAAAACTTTTGATATAAGGAAAAAAAAGTATAAATTTAAAATTAATGATCTAACACAACTACGTTATTTTTTTATATAATTTTTGCCCCTTTAGTTTTGAGATATTACCAATTTAAATTTAAAATAAAAACGCAAATATCTTAGAAACTTAAACAGTAACAAAAAAATATATTAAACAAAAAATATGCTTTTTAATAAGTTCTAGGAAAAAAATTATATACACGTTTTTAATAATATAAGTAATAAAGAAGATATAAGGAAGAAAGTTATTTTGGCCATTAAAAATTTCGCTTATAATAATAAAAACAAATTATTTTAAAATCTTCTATTCATTGAATAAAACAAACCAATATACAAGTGCCTCGAGGCAATGGAGGATAACGTGGTGGCACGGATATTTTATTTTTTTTTTTTTTTTGGTCCAAAAACTTTACCCACTTTGATCCACTTAAAACTTTAGCTAAAAGAAAATTTAAACCTTATTTTATTAAAAAAAAGTACCCCCTCTATCTGGGTGTTATATACTTTGCTGGACACTTAACATTTTGGATCTTCAAACCTATGTTTATAACATTGTTTAAATATTTTTATTTTTGATTAATATAATAATATTAATTATTATAATAATATTAATAATAATTTATAAAGACAGTTACTCGTTCAGAACGATCTTGAGAAAATTTTAATAATATTTTTTACATCAATTTTTTTATAGCTTAAGTAGCGTTAAACTTTTAAATTATTTCTTGTATTAAGCTATATATTTCTTCTAGGCTTAAAGCATTTTTTATTTAGAATTATTGTAGTACCCATTTATTTACTCATATAAAATATAATCAAATGAAAATTGGAAACATTTTATTCAAAAAAACTATAAAAAATAAATTTTGATATTAAAAATATGATTAAAATTTCTCAAGATCATTCTGAACGAGTAACAGTCTTTAAAAAATACAACTCCCCCAAAAAAATCCCCACTTAGATTTGACATCCAACCATTGTTTGGGGTCCTAAACAATTCAACTCAGAATTGCGGCATCCCAGTTTTTTTTTTTTTTTTTGCGAAAACCTAATTTAGATTTGGGTATGACCAAATAATAAATGTTAAAATATCCTTAGATAATTCAAAAAAAAATCCATCATGAATTTTTAAAAGGCTGTTAATAGGATAAAAGAGCTACGGATGTGACCAGTGTGATCTTAACCTCAAATTCAGGTCTTAGTTTGATTAAAAGATGAGATATCGTCCCAAAATTCCGGAGAAATTCTCAGGGATGCTTTCTGAAACTAAACCAATAAAAGTGCAAGAAATGTGATTGGTTGATCCTTACCTCGTATTGAAGTTTTAGGTGTGAATCTGTGTTTTTTTGGGTCAAATCCATTCGTATCTCTTAGCCCTTTTATGATAACGCACTATTCTTATTCTCAAAATATCTGCAAAGTGAAGGCCGTTTATGTTTTTTCTCCATATCTCTTTTAAGATTCCAGCAGTAGTTTGCGATCCTTGGTTCACCCCACAGTCCCTGATATCTTTTTACATATCTTTCATGTCTTGGTGATATCTCTTGCCTTGCTCTTCACTGTAATTGCCGAGCTTTTCTGGAGTGTGGGGTAAAAAATGATGGCAGACTACTGCTGGAAACAAGGTATACGAAAAAAACAAACAAGTTTCCAAGGTCTTTTGAGAATAAGCGTGTGATCTAAACAACATCTGGGACCTTGTTAAATAAGCCCTGTTAATTCATATTTTTTGGGTTTTAGGTTGAGGTTTTCATTCAACACCCAAAAATCAATTTTTAGGAAAAATCACCTAGTCACTTTTTTTGCACTTTTATTTGGTCCTGGAAAGTCAAAAAAAATACCAAATTTTTCAGAATTTAAAACCCATATTTATCCTTTAATCATTTTTGGCCTAAATTTGGGGTTAGGTTTATTTTGGGCCATTCTGGCTCTTTTTTTCCTATTAAGCAGGTTTAAAAATCCCTGTATGAATTTTTTCAGAATTTTGTGAGGATATTCTATTTATTAGGTCATATCTCAAATGTAAATTCACCTAAATTTAAGGGTTTTGCAATTAAAAAAAAGTCATCACGCAATTGAGCTTTAATTTGGTTTCAGCGACCCAAAAACTTATAGTAAGTATGTCAAATCCAAGTGGGGATATTTTTTTTTGAGCTGTTTTATTTATATTATTATAAAAAATCGAGAAATGTTAAGTGTCTGCAGGTTTAACTTCCCTTTCAGGGGCATTATTATTTTCAATAAAATAAAGTTTAAATTTTCTTTCATTTTAACTTTCAAGTGGACCGGAATGGGTATAGTTTTGGGAAAAAAAGTTAAATAAAATATCCGTGCCACCACGTTATCCCCCATTGCCTCGAGGCACATACGTATTAGTTCGTTTAATTTAATGAATATAATATTTTGAATTAATTTTTAGAGTGATCGGAGTTGGTATACTTACTTGTACCAAAAAAATATTGTTATTAAAAAAATTTTTTAAAAAACACTTTTTGCTTATATCTTCTTTTTCTACTAATTTCTTTAAAAATTTTATCCTTTTTCATAGAGCTTATTAAGTAGCATATTTTTATTTTTACATTTTTCGTAAATCTTTAGTTTTTGAGATATTTGGGTTTTATTTTAAATTTAAATCGGTAATATTCAAAAATTAAAAAACTTCAAAAAAAATTATAAAAATTATGGTTTTTTTTAGACCATAATTTTAATTTTTATACCTGTTTTCATAAAAATTAACAGCTTTCGGCTATATTGAAAAAAAACGATTTTTTTTTTTAAAAAAATCAATTTGAACCCATGAGCTGAGACAGCAGGGGCTTTTTCTTCTTGTTCTGTTTAGAACTTTAGTCAATAAATAAAATTTTTATGCTTTTTTATTGGCTAGCTTTTTGGGTGGCCTCCCGGACTATAAGGTGTGGGTAATTTATGCATTTTGGGGAAATTAATTGTTTGAAATTTTAACAACTGCACGTGTCCTTCTAAAAAAAAAAAATTCTTAATTTCTAGTAGGTAAAACAAAAATTAAAAATAAAGCTTCAAATTAAACGAACTTAAAGACTTATGTTCATTTTCTTTTGTATTAGGAAATTAATTATCCTTTGGTCCATATGTAAAGTATATTTCACTGTACTCATATGTTTGTTAATAAAAGATATAGGTTTTATCGTAATTTGTTATCATATTTTATGGTTAGTAAAGATGGCAAGATAATGTTAAAAAAATGTTAGTTCTACCTTCCATATCGCTATATGATCAACTGGTATTGTTGCCATCGGATCAGGAGCATCGGGTCCTGCGGTGCATACTGGAAAATGTAGAAGATATAAATCGACATAGTCCAACTGAAGCCATCCCAATTGTTTTTTAATGTAGGGTTCTACCCTAAAATCCAGAAAAAAGCTATGTTCTTTATGTAATTTTTACACTATTGGTACACATGTATGCACATGTATGTGAGTAAAATTTAAAAATAAGATATTTTTGGGTGTTCGAAAAATAGACGGAGATATTGTAATTGGCGATTCCTTGTTTAAAAAATGAGAAAAAGTTTCTTTAAACATGGATCCGGAAATGCACAGTTTTCAAGATACAGGGCGACAACTTTTTTAAAAAATTTAATTAAATAATAATATTTTGTCGATTCTTTTGAAATTTGGCAATGTTATTTGTTGTATTAAGAGGCTAATTTAGCCCTAAATAGATTAAAATAATAAGGTCCAGTGGCGTCCCGGGGGGCATCTTAGCTAATAAAATTGGCAAAAAAATGTCCGCTACTGCCTTGTTTGCAACTTTAAGATTTATTGTTTGATTAAGCGTCTAAAACAGTCTTTCTCAAAGTGGGCGATAACGCCCCCTTGGGGACGCTGGAGGCCTAAAGGGGGCGGTAAGGGGCCAAGCAAAAATTTGGGGGCGCTGATGTAGTTTAAGGAGGCGATGGGTGATTTGTAAGTTTAGTTACTTTTATATTATTAAATTCACTGAAATTAAAAATTTCCTTTACCACAACATCCATTATTAGTTTTTAATTTATATCCTATTTTGTGTATAAATACAATGTAAAATATATTAAATATTTATTATTTTTAATGCCTTCACAACGCTTTTATATCTTGAATTTAGTAATAGGTATTAATTAAAACACTAAAAATATTTTGTTTTAAGTGTCCAAAGGTGAGGTCCCCCCTCCAAGCATATTCAAAAAGGGTATATCTATTGTTGCGACCAACTGAGCTGAATAGGAAAATACTCGTTATTATTTCTCAATGTTGATTTTTTGATAATATTGATGAAAAATATTCCTAATATTGTTCTCTCTCTCTCTCTCTCTCTCTCTCTCTCTCTCTCTGGTAAAGACAAGGCCCCGTTTAAAATTGCTTTAATTAAACTCAGGGGGGAAACCTATAATTTTTTTGATCAAAAAAATGGGGGCGCTATAAAATAACTGATTTAAAAGTGGGCGTTAGAAAATGATTTGGGAACCTCTGGTCTAAAGTACTTCTTCCCTCTTTATTTTTTATCTCCCCTTTGTTTTCAAAAAAAAAAACAGGTTTCTTGCATGCCATGACTTGGTTTATTAATTTTTGCTAAAAAAATCATGGGAGTCTGGAAACCAAAATCATTTCTGCATGAGGGTTTAACATGACAAGCGTCAGTTTTTCAATATTCCCAATTTTGCGAAATTTCGACGAAGTTTTTATCTCGGTTTTTGATTGTGGAAAATTACACTTTTGAAGAATGCAGACATCAGTAATTATGCATGCTTACAGTAACTGTTGCAGCAGGCGCCTGTATGCAGAAGCGATTCCCCAAAACTTCAGATATAAAACTTTTGAGCATATACCGTAGATAACGGAAAGATTAAATTTTCTTATTTCTTTTTGTAATTTTTTATAATAATGTTATATGAAGTTTTCCATTCACAATGATAGGCCGGCCGAGGTCCCAAAAAAGCCTAAGTTTAGCAGCTCGATTAGGGAATAATCATTCCAACAGCACTTTTGGCAGGTTCTTCGAACAACTTTTTGTATCCTCTATTCAAGTGTGCAGGCATTACTACCAAGAGTTTTTCTGCCAGTTTGCAGTTTTGCCAATGGTATTACGAAAAGGTTAATAATAACAGAAATTTTAATAAAACCATACTTTTTACGGACGAAGCTGGATTTCGGCGGGATGGTATTTTTAATTTTCATAACACTCATGTATGGAGTAAAGAAAATTTTCATGCTTACGTACAATGTGGTCACCAGGAACAATTTTCTTTAAATGTGTGGATGGGTATTATTGGTAACAATTTAATTGGGCCCTTCTTTTTACCCTTAAGATTAAACGGCGAATATTACTTGGAGTTTCTTTAACAAGAATTGCCCGTACTGCTGGAAGAAGTTCCACTTAATGTTCGTAATCAAATAACTTTTATGCACGATAGAGCTCCTCCTCATTTTAATAAAGATGTTAGAACTCATCTAAATAACACCTTTGGGAAAAATTGGGTTGGAAGAGGTGGACCAATTCAATGGCCACCTTGCTCCCCTGACTTATATCCAATAAATTTTTATTAATAATAGAAGAGTCAGGAATAAAATTGTAAATGTTAGCGAAGAGGTGGGAAATAGACCTCGAATTTTAGCTTGAGGCACCTGTGATTTTTTTAGCAAAAATTAATAAACCAATTTTGTCTAGTGGCATGCAATAAAACCGTTTTTATTTTTTTTCTCGAAAACGAAGTGAGATACGAAAAAAATTCAAAAGGTAAACAAGTTGTATTTTTAGACGCTTAATCAAGCAATAAATATTAAAGTTACAAAAAAGGCAGTGGCGTACATTTTTTTGCCAATTTTATTCGCTAAGATGCCCCCGGGACGCCACTGAACCTTATAATTTTATTCTATTTAGGGCTAAATTAGCCTCTTAATACAACAAATAATATTGCCAAATTTCAAAAGAATTAAGTAAATATATTTTAAAATATTAATAAAAAATTAATATTTTTTTTAAATAGTTATCACTCTGTATCTTAAAAACTATGCATTTCCGGACCCATGTTTATTAAAACTTTTTCTTATATTTTTAAACAAGGAATCGCCCGTTACAATATCTTCGTCTAATTTTCGAACACCCTGTATTATTATGACCTTAGAATATGCTGTTCAATGTTTCGTAATATAAACTTTTAATGTTCTAAATATATTTTTTGTTATAAGAATTAGACATAAAACTACATTCTTTAAATCAAAAAATATTTTTACCGCCTACGTCCAAGAAGTTAAACAATAATGTTAAAGTTTAACTTTACTATGTCCATAGGGGTTATATAAGTTATTAAAACTTATTTTTTAAAGCTTTTTTTAAAAACAATTTATTTTTCAAAGAGTTTTGAAAATTATTTTTAACTATATAATGTAAGTATTTAAAATTTGTTGCTTTATAAATTTGCTAAAAGAATTTTTTTTATACACTAATTAGGTAACTAGAGTGTTCCCTTTTTTCCTTATGACATTTTTTACACTCTTACTTTAAGCATTTTGAACAAAGGAAAATGCATTTTAAATAAAACGTGCAACCTTATATGAGATATAGTTAATAGAAATCCTAGCTCTTAACTTAAATTAACTAAAAAAATTTTATAATACAGAATGCAAAGCAGTTGTCTTCAGAGACTTTAGGACTCTATCCAATGTTTGTTGGTAAGGGTACAAACTAAGGCATAATTATTAAAAAAGGATTTTCAAACTTACCTAAATAAACCGTACAAATTTATAAATTAAAAAAGGCATTTGTAAAGCCATATCGTAATACAGTAATTACGTTTGAAATGTTATTACCAATATAATATAACAGCACCTTAAAAAATATATTTATTTATGGAACACAACCCAGTTTCTAAGTTTTTAGATAAAACTTTAAAACATCTATATTTAGTACATTTACTTCGGCAAAAATTTTATAGCAAATATTATAATTTTTGTGTCAATATTGTAATACAGGGTTTTTCAAATTCAACCCTTACTACTGGTATCTCGGAAACTATAGGAGATACAAAGATGATTAAATTTGGGCAAAGTTGCGCATTTATGGGACCAAAATATGCCGTGTGGAAAGTTTAAAAATTCCTAGTATTTTCGAAGATATCCGAAAAAAACCGAAATTTTGGAAAATGGTTTCTATTTTTTCTGACTATATTTAAACGGATTTTAAAATAAAATACACTTTTACAATCGCACTTTTTCCGCGCTTTTTAATAGTTCTTTCAAATTTCACATCTGACGTTTCATCACTCGGCCTTCAACATTAATTTTATTTTTCCTTATGGGCGATAATCCGATTTTAACAATGTATGCCATTTTATACTTTAAATGCTTATAAATTCTTTTATTAAAAAATAATAAATATCGTCTTAGTTGAACTTAATTCCAGCGAATGTTTTTTGTTTTTTGTAAAAATAGACATTAGTACTTATGTAACCTATACAGATCTTCAAAATAAATAGGTTTTTCAAATAAATAGAAAAAATAATATGTCTAAGCTACAGCAAAAACATATTAAGAAATACGTGTATTCGGAAAGGCAACAAACACATCCTATATACATAATACATTCACTTTTTAGTAACCGATTTTAAGGAAACTTGATTATTTACCCCTTGCAAATTGGGATTTCAACATGACAGAGCCCCTGCATACAATACCAGAGCAATCTATGAATATTTAAATGAAATATTTTCACATAGGTAGACAGATAATGCGGAAACTATTAGGTGGCCGTCAAGGTCCTCTAACCTTACAATTTTAATTTAGTTTTTGTGAGACACTCTGCAAAAAAAATTATAAGGAGAAAGGATGTGCTACTTAAAAGACCACTAAAATATATCATGGCATATTTTAGAACACTTACGTCCGAGTGATGATCGCGTTGTTAAATCTAGCAATGGACTCACGGCCGATTGATGATCGCGTTGTTAAATTTAGCAATGGACTTAGCAATCGTTAAAAGTTAACAACGATTTAGAATGTTTAAGAAAACGTCATTGTCAGTGTTATTCAATGATTTTAGTAGGCAACCTATCAAAATCTGACATTTTGTTAAACATTATAAACCGTTGTTAACTTTTAACAATTGCTAAGTCCATTGCTAAATTTAACAACGCGATCATCACTTGGCCGTTACCAAATGTTAAAAGTTAACAACGGCTTAGAATGTTTAACAAAATGTCAGATTTTGACAGGCTGCCTGCTAAAATCATTGAATAACACTGACAATGACGTTTTGTTAAACATTCTAAACCGTTGTTAATTTTTAACAGTTGCTAAGTCCATTGCTAAATTTAACAACGCGATCATCACTTGGCCGTGAGAGGAAGAGATATTTCCATGGATGTTAATAGTTTAATTAGACTCATGGGTTTATGTATCATTTTGACAACTTGCTGTAATATTTTTTGTATACATTATTCTCTAAATTTTCTGGTTAGGGTATTTAATTTTTAGTTGTAACTTTTTCTTTAAAAACACTTATATTTTAAAGTATCCCAATTCTAAAAATCATACTAAGTTTTTCTTTTTATAAATATATATATATATATATATATATATATATATATATATATATATATATATTATATATATATATATATATATATATATATATATATATATATATATATATATATATATATATATATATATATATATATATATATATATATATATATATATATATATATATATATATATATATATATATATATATATATATATATATATATATATATATATATATATATATCGCCGGAATCAAGGCCAGCTAAGAGAATTATATTTTTTAAAGTAAATAGGATAAGTAGCTTTCAAAGTATAATATGTTATACATTGTTGAAATAAAAATAAGAAGTACTATTACCTTACGTAAAAATCCAATATGGCGCCCATAAGTAAAAATAAAGTGGATGGGGGTGGCTGAGTGCCGAAACGTCAGATGTAAAATCTGAAAGCACCATTAAGTAGCACCGAAAAAGTGGCAATGTAAATGTGCACCCCCATTTTAGAATTCGTATTAAAATGGAAGTAGGAAAAAATAAAAGCCATTTTCCAAAATTTGTTTTTCTCGTATATCTATGAAAATACTAAAAATTTTAATATTTAACAAGAGGCATATTGTTGGTCCCACAAATGCGCAACTTTATCCCGATTTAACCATCTTTGTGTCTTTTATAGTTTCCGAGATCCTAATGGTAAGGGTCTAATCACCCTGTATATTACCTATCCTGATGTATTGCTTCTAATGGTAATTTTGTCGTTAGAAATTTATCTTCTCTTTTAAGCTTTTTCGAGGCAAACCATCTTTTTAAAACACGTCCGATTACTTGCTCATTTCCATAATCATGAGCTGTATCGATGTGTCTGTATCCAAGTTCGAAGGCTGCGTCTAGAGCATCTTCTAGCTGTTTTTCGTCTGTAGCCTTAAAAAAATAATATTATTTATTTTAAAAATATTTTGACCCAAAGTTTTTTTGCGCTAAAATAAATTATTAAAATGTTTACAGTTAAAGAAAGAATCTAATTAGTTTTGTGAAAAAATATGTAAAAAATATTTGTTTTTTTAACTTACGGTTTTTCTACAGTTAATAATAGGGTAATGTTTTTACCTTTATGGCAGCCCACAAAGGCTTCTATGGCGCCAAGTAGTTGATACCGTGGGTGCCGGGTTTTTAGATCTATTTCGACCCTGTTTTGTCAACGCTGTCCAAGCACCGAAATATGCAGATATTACGTTTCACAACACCGCTTAGATAACGTGGTAGTGTCACCAAGAACGTTATACCCATAGCTAGTTCCTTTAACTCCTCCCCATTAACGTCTGGATAATATCAATGAGATGGAATCTACAGTTAACGTGGGTTTCGAACGACACCCAATGGCACACGATGTTCACTGGCGGTCATTTATCCAATTACTAACCGTGCTAGGCGTCGCCTAACTTCACTGATTTTACGGGAAGCGGTGTTTCGACGTAAAAAGCTCGTTGGCATATCGATGGCTTAGTTTGAAAACCTCGTATGACACAAAATATAAATTTAACAGAAGACACAAAAAAAACTGATTTGCTGCACTATTTTTTTTTAGAAAGATTTTAATTTTTTTTTTCATTTTTTATTTTAAATAACACCCAGAAATGTTTTAAAGTGAGAAAACAACACGCGAACAATATGCGCGTATCAAAATGCACACATTGCAGTGCAAAAAAATATGTTACAGTTGTTTTGTTTCAAGACAACTTTTATTTTTAAAAATAGAATATTTTAAGATACAAACCAACTATATACTAGTCCAGAAGACTAGTAAAAGGTAAAAAAAGTGAAAACCTGGCAATTTTTTGAAATGCATAGATTTGCATGAAAATTTGGGATTAGGCTCAACTTACCCTCCTCTTCAAAATCTATATTATGCCGATGGGCGCTCTTCATTTTTTGGGGTGAAGACTACCTTTATTGCTAAAACCCATAAAACCTTATACATTTTTAAAACTCTTAAAATAAAATTTAACGCACAAAAAGATTTTAAAAAGAAAGTTTATTTTTTTCGTTGAAACAAAATTTTTTTGAAAAAAGGAAAAATTTCAAATGCACCTTTAAAATGGACCCCCATTATAATTTATTAAAAAAATATATATTTATCCTAAAAAAATAATATATTATCACAGTGTTTTGCATGAAAATTTGGAATTAAGCTTTAACTTATCCTTCTCTTCAAAATCTCCATTATGCTGAAGGTAGCTTTTTATTTTTAAAAGATGAAAACTGCACCTTATTGCAAAAACCTTTAAAACTTTCATAATAAAGATTTAGTCAGCAAAACTTAGGCTCAAATAAATTAAAAAATGGGTATTAAAGGTATTTAAATCTTTGAGAATCAACCCTTATTATGATTTAATAAAAAAATTGTTTATCTTAGAAAAATTAACATATTGTCACATAGTTGTATTTAAAAAGTGTGAGTGCGCAAAGGTTTTACTTATCAAATTTTGTAATTTTTTTAAACCTCAAAATCTACCCGTAAAATATTACAATGCAAAAATAGTACAAAACCGCGGATTTTTTAAAAAATGCATCGAATTGCTTCTAGAATGCTCCAAAAAATTGTTTTTTTCAGGCCTACCATCTACAGTTTTTGTGATAAAAAATTTTTTTAAAAAAAAAGTTTGTTGTTTTGGTTAAAGATGGTGTGGTTATTGCGTTTTAAAGTTTTATCTCTTTTTCCTTTACAATTACAAAAAATTTATCGAAGAAAAACTCCGACTTTTGATCGCGAATAACTCGAAAAGTATGCATTTTTTCCAAAAAAGCGTAGAACATGTTTTGCATAGAAATCATTTTTTCTACATATTCCTGTAGTCAAAATATAAAAAAATTCCATTCCGATATGGTTTGTACAACCACCCCAAAGGCGCCCTTCGGAATGAAAAAGATTTTGATTCTTGGAGTATTCCCTACCAAAATGTTAAGTTATTCTATGCATTTTGAAAAAATTTCTAGGCAAAATGGTTTGTTTCCTGGACTATACGTTAATTTTAAAAAGCCTAAAACTCACTTCTTCATATTATAAGAACCGAAACTTACTTGCCAAGTACCAAGCCCAACAACAGGCATATTAGATCCGTCTACCAGCTTAACCGTCGGAGCGACCATTCTGGTTAGTATGGTTTTAAAGTTAGTCACAAATATATATTTTTTTAAAGAAATTTTAGCAACTTTATATTTAAAGGGTTATTACTATCTCAACTACAAATACAGAAAAAAGTTGTTGATATACTAAACAAACTGCAGTTAAGCTGATTACACATTGACTATAAGGTGCAATACAAATCTAAGAATTTCGCGCATGTCGAAAATCTATTTTCACTCCCGAGTCGCATTGATTCGAATTTTCTGACGAGTTTTAATTTTTTAGAGATTTTATGTTAAATTACTAGTATATTTAATAAAACCCGATAAAATTTTATTGTAGCCAGATAATGTATCATAATCATAATATATTTATTAAATATATGTATATTTGTATACATTGCAGAAAGAAGAATAGCAGTTCTCTCCCTTGCTTCACGTAACTGATTGGTCGGTTAAGAGGGGATGTCACTGCCAACCAATATCTAATACTTTTAATTTAAATAAAACTTCTTAAGCTGTTTAAAGTTAAAAAAAATACTCGCGTATGATAAAACTAGAAATGTTTAAAACCTGATAGATAAAACCAGGTTATTTCTGGGTTTTTATTTTAATTTTCATGATTGTCCGTGAAGGCTTGTATGATGCCTAAGAACTAGCTTACCTAAGTGCTGGGTGTTTCCCCGGTTCTGTTAGCGTTGATGTCCAAGTATCGAAATATGCAGAGAATACATTTCACCAACAACGCGGTAGTGCCACCACGGATTTTATAGAAATAAATACTACCTCTGAACTACTTCTATTATTGTCTGGGTAATGGCATTCAGAAAAGACCTACAGTTTTCTAACCATACCCAATGACATACGGTGTGCGTGTGCAGAGCTGTCAAAGTACTCTTAAATAGTACTTTAAGTACAAGTACCAAGTTTTTGATTTTTTTAAAATTTCTTCAAGTACAAGTACCAAGTATTCATTAAAATGTACTTGCATTTTCAAATAAATTAAAAAAGTATTTGAAGTACTACCCAAGTATTTTACTTGAAGTAAATCCAAGTACTTGAAGTAAACCAAAGTACTTGAAGTAAAACAAAGGATTTGAAGTAAAACAAAGTACTTGATGTAAAACAAAGTACTTGAAGTACATCAAAGTACTTGAAGTAAGACAAAGTACTTGAAGTAATTAAAAGTACTTCAAGTAAAACAAATTATACTTGAGTAGTATTTTTTGTAAGGAAGTTAGAGGGTTTATTCCTAGAAAACGGGGTTTTGAAAAAACTCCTAAAAGCTTGTAGGACTAAGCGCTACGTCATTGGAAAGTAGGCCAGTCGGTAAAAACTATAGTTAGGAAAACAAGTAGGGTTGCTAAGTGTCCCGTTTTAAGTCGAGATCTTATGCATCCGATGTCCGAAATAATGTAAAATTTCGTATGTAAATTTATGGCAACAGGCCTACAATGCCGTACTCGGGTGAGCGCTTGGGCCTTAAACTATTATAGGAAATATTAGTTTTTCCCAAAATGGGTTTTTTCCTTGTGGTTGCCAACGGGTTGGCGTTGGCACCCGATACATCTGTCAAAAGCGAGTGTTTTCATTTGGGTGCCTACAGCAGGTTGTTTTCACCAGAGAGACACAAGATCGATTAAAAGAACAAAAAGTCTAATTCACAGTAATAGTTACACTGGTCTTGCTGTTGGATCCAATTCAAATGAGCGCTGTAATTCAATGCAATAGAAACATCAGCGGTTGCGCGTATTTCTTGTTTTAACTTGTTTGTACGAATATCTAAGGCGTGTAAATTCGAGTACTTGGTTGATTTTTTACTGCAAGTACTTTTTATTGACTTGAAGTATTGTTTTTACTTCAAGTACTTTTTATTTACTTGAAGTACTTTCTTTACTTAAAGTACTTTTTTTTACTTAAAGCACTTTTTACTTCAAGTACATCTTAATACTTCAAGTAATTAATAAATACTTCAAGTAATTTACTTGGTCAAATCAAGTAAAAATCCAAGTATCTTCATAAAAACTAATCAAGTACAAGTACAAGTACCTCCTAATAAAAAGTACTTGAAGTACTTCAAGTTTTGACAGCTCTGTGCGTGTGCCGGCGGTCATCCATCCAGTTACTGACTGTTCCCAGCGTTGTTTAACTTCGCTAAGACTTACTTTAGTACCTTAATTTGTTTAATATTTAAATTTAAATTATGTTTATAAATAACTTAAATATAATTATCCACATATTAGTTATATTTCGATATTTCCATTTATTAAAACTTGTTGGCTTCTATTACCATCAACTATTTATCTAGCCTTGGCATTGAAAATAGCAGTTTGTTTAGTCCTTAAAACCAGCAATAACATAATATTTAGATATTGCAGCTAACAGAGTATTATTACAATAAAATTAGGACATTTTTTCCGGTATAATATATTTTATCGAAATGGTTATTTTATGGTTAAAAATTAGATTTATTAAACGCAGAAAAATCATATTTATAGATTTTACACTGCTTTGGTATAATTATTTCAAAAATTAAAAGTTTGGTCACTTTACTGGATTGCTTGTCATGTTTGTTTAGTTGTTTAATAAAAAAAATATAAATACCCTTTTTATTTTTGATAATGTTTTATCTTTTCTGAAACCATTCCTTATGCATAAATATTTAGGGTCCATAGCATAAATTACATACACCTAATGCGAAAGTTTTCGTTTAAAATAATAAAGTTGGTAACAGTACTTACCAATATTAAATAAGTTTCGTATTTAAAATATTTTTCCATACAATTATAAGGATGATTCGAATTTAAATTTTCTATCCTTAACAATCTGACAGCAGCGCTAGTGATAGAAGTTTCTTGTCACTCGGAACACTAAATATTATTAATACATTTTTTTAGATTACCTACTTTTTTTCTGTTAAATTATTTAAAAAAAACACATTACAATTAAAGCGAAACATGTATTAACAAAAAGAGTCTTAAAATGTTTTGAATTACATCATATTTTGATTATGAAGTAAACAATATGAGACATGTCAATTTTGAATACTTGCCTTGCTTCATCTTTAGGGCATCGAAGAAATAAAATTTCTTTTCCTATTATACTCTTGCAGCCGTCAACGGAACAATATGTTGGTAACTGACATAACACTCAATTCACAAAAACAAACTAGAAAAAAAAAACACTTATCAAAAGTCGTATTTCTATATTTAAAGCTAGTCTACTGTGTTCAGACAATATTATCTACACAATTTACTTAGTAAGATTTGAAGAGAGACTGTCAGACAGTCGGCCAAAGTTTGCCCACTGGACCTACCGAAGCGGGCAGGCGGTGAAGAGGAAAGGAAAAGACGGGGAAATATAGAAGAGAACCTTGCCTGGTGCGATCTTGGTCAGAAGACTAAACAATTTCCTATATTCCTCTTTTATGGGCGTACCTAATAAATATGCTTTTATATAAAAAAAAACTTTTATTTTTATAGACATACGTGTAAAATAGTATTATTTGACTTAAAATGCAAGAATAATTTTAAAGAAATAACTCCAATATATTATTAACGAAAAGATCTTATTTTTTTTTTTGTTATAATAATCTTTTCTATTTTTTACAGTTTTAGAACTTCTAGTAATATATTTAAAAGTATAGAAGAATCAAACTCCAAAATATAATCTGTACAAATAACACAATTTTTCACATAGATGCAAAAAACGTAAATTTTTGAAGATAGTTTCAAACGTTTTAAATATAATTAAAATAACATTTTTAATTATGAAATAAATTTAACAAAGTTATTGTAAGGCTTCGGAATTCAAACTTCAGAATAAAAAGTTATAATTTTAGTACGTTTTTTAATAACAAAAATAGTGTCGTTTTGTCTAATTTCTGGTAGGCTTTGTCATGTACTGTGTCACAACTTTAGCAAGAGCGGAAACGAAAGGGGGAAGAATGGAAACAAATTTGAAGTCCAAAGGCGGAGAGAATTATTATTAATAAAAATAAATTTTATACGAAAGAAATTAAATATATTTTATACATGTTTTTAACTAAAGATATTTCTTTAATTATTTTAAGTATTTATTTTATTAAACATTGTACAGGATGTTTAAAACAAGTTGGCACTATTTCTGTCCTTCTTGCTAAAAAAGATAAGTTTTAAATTAATTCTCTAGTACGATGACTATGTGGATATGAGATATGGAATTAAAAAAACCAGCAAATTTTAAGTTCGTGATATTCATCAAGACATATTGTTGTTCAACTGAATATCCTAATTTTTATTTCAGTTTTGGCAACGATGTAAATTCGTAGTATTTGATTATTTGTGCCCCTACACAGAAATTTAGTGTTTTGGAAGTTATAAACAATTTAAGGTTACCTTCTTTAAATTTGACAATTAACTGAGCAAAAACGATTCAAATAATAATAAAGTTATTTTCCAACTCTACTATTCCAAAAATACTATATCAAAAATAAAGTTAAATAGAAGGTCGGTTAAGTAAAAAAAAGTAAAATAAAAAGTTGAAACACTACTTCATTTATAGAGTATACATTTTAAAATCAATAGTATTGATTGCAAAGAAAATGTAAAGAGTTTATACACAAAAAGGTGCGGGTAGCTGTATCTCGAGAACTATAAGAGTATCTTTTAAAATGTAAGTCTGTAGCCACCCAAGTTTCCTCCATGTACACAATATTTTTACTTTGTTTCCAAAATTTCGTTATTTTATTAAAGTATCTATAACTCCTCTAAATTACACTCGGTTTTTCTAATAATATTTTTCCATGAATCCGACACTTTTTCCAGTATAATCCATTATTTTTAAAGAGTTTTCGCAATGTTTCGCGCTCAAAAGAAAAATCAGTAACTTCTTTTAATTTTTGTAGAAGTTTGTTTAGTGTGGATACCTTATTTCACTTTAAATAAAACCTCTCCACTAAACGTCTTACTATAGAGAAATCAAACCCTTTCAGATCTTAAGTCAATAACTTTCTGTTACGATTTTTGTCTGCCAAAGATAGTTGAGTTGATGAATTGCGTTGCATTCTTTTATGATCCTCTTTCCTAATTATTCTTACAGTCATCTCCGCAATACCCGTATACATTGCAGCTCGGCCCGTGCCATTTTTTAATGGCAGTTTAAATCAGTTATTCCGTGCCTCCTCATCGCAAACCCTTATTATATTAGCAACTACCTCTCTAGCCTGGCTATGAAAAACTTTTCCCTTTAAAAAGTCATTTAAATAAATCACAAATTACCAGTTATTATTAACCACTAGTTATCTGAAAACTAATTACAAATAGCTTCTTGCAAGTATTTTTTTTTCTCATTTTTTATGAAACATTGTGTTTAAATAGGTATATTATTCAAATCTAATTTAATAAATATGTAGGTGTATATGATTATATTTATAATCAGTATGTAACAATCAAGCCCTGACACGCCGTTTATGTCCTCCGATATCATAACAAAAAATAATAAATCCATTCGACATGAGCCTAGCAAGTAAAAAAGAATATAGTCGACCAAATAAAATTACATATTTACGCATGCCACCTTATTATAAAAGCTGACCGAACGCATTTGAGACATCGGGCATTAAACGGTTTGCAGCATTGTCAAATCCAAACAGCATTCCCAACAGACTGAATTAAGTTAAAGAAAAATAATTGACAGAACTATAAAATATATTAGTTTTTATACTTAAGAACATATAAAACACAAAGACCAGACCTATATTTAAAAATGAAAGCATCAAAGTGCTTAAAACCTAAATGATAAATTACTGGTATTCACAATTTGGCAACAACTTTTTGGCTTTTTGGTAACAAATTTGGCATTCTTTAAATTCCTTTGCCCAATCTTCCTATCGTGGTCGAACTATAGCTTACAGGTTTTGCAGAAATTTATGTCTGAACATTTTTTAATAAGGTAACCTGCAAAATATCTTATGAAATTAGTTTCCACGGAGGTATCTTTTTGGTAGTTCGTATCAGTTAAAGGTATAATGTACAGTTACTAAAGGGTTTTAACTCCCAATTTTTTGAACCTTTATCGATCTGCGTGAAAATTGGTTAGTAGTTAGAGGGTGCCTCAAGTAACAAAGGTGGCATTGTGGCGATTTGCGCTTTTACCCTGGGGGTGAATGCCACCCTTTCCCGGGAGCTTAAATTATTTTATAAAAAATAGCCCCGGGAATTGATAAAGGAACCAATTCTAAGCACCTTTTGTCGTTTAAAGTTTTTTTAAAATAAATCAATATGTTTCAACTTATTAAAGATTAAAAATGTTGATTTTTCATAAAAAAAATGCATGTTTTGAAACTGTTTTTTACAGATAACTCCCAAACTATAACCAAAAAAAAGTCCATACCAAAATAAAAGCAAATAAAAAAAATGTTTTTTTTTTAAACATTTTGGGTTGATTCTTAAGCGACTTCTAGCTAGTTAAAGGTATATTTTTTTGGGAGTACCCGAACGCAAGTATTCGAGGGAAAATAAAGGAAAACCGATCCATTTTTGGGAAAATATCTTTAAACTACTTTTTAAATTACATATAAAGACATTTCAAATGAGCTTGGTGTTAAGTAGATTGTATTAAAACTAAGCGAGTTATGATGAAAATAAGACGAGCCTTTCGAATTTTTAAAGAAAAAGTGAAAAATAAAACTTACGCCACTTTCACCAAAAAGGAAAGTTAATAGAATTTCTTAAAAAGGTTTCTTTATTTAATGAGCTCAAGAAGTTTGACCGATTTTTAAATTTCTCTATAAATGTATAATAACTTTAAAACTACTAGATTTACGTAAAATATGACAAAAAACACAAATTAAAGTTATTTTTAACAAACATTTTGTTGTATTTCTTATTTCTGAAGAATAAAGAACAACCGAGATATCATCGTTAAAAGTTTGAATTTTATTGTAAGGATTATCTGACCCGAGCCCTTTAACCTTTTCATTTTTATAAATTAAGGGCTTAAAAAAATGGAGATGTCAGTATTATAGCCCTTGAAATTACCTTTAAAATAGTTTTTGGATGGATTTAATAACATAAGAATTAACGGAGTTGTCGTAAAAAAACCAATCGCATTTTTTTGTTCTACCAGTTGGTGCACTGGATGAACATATTAAAAGGGCTTTACTTACAGACCCAGATATGGCTTGGTAATAAAAATATTTATCCAGTTAATTGGGGATGTGTTAATATTGAAAAATCTTTACAGATAATTTAAAATGCTAATCTACCTACACCAGATGAACTACTTAAAATAATATTTTGCAACTGCAAAAAAAGGCTGCGGTTGCCGAAGAATTGGAGTATTATTATATAAGCTTTTAAGCTTTTACGCTTTTTGCCGGAAATACATGCACTGACTAACCATTTCAGAGAATGACAGATTACAGTGTTTGACACTAACATATATATCATAATACCTAAACCTAAAAAATGTTATGAATATTAATTGTATATACTGGTATCAAAAAAAAGGTAGATTAGATTATTTGAGCGGAGATGGCGAAAAATGACCTCCACCACTGCAACCTTACCAGATTTATTGTGGTTTCTCCTATCGTTCTTTAGAGTACCTTGTCCAAGCCCGTCTTCTTAACTAGACTCCAGAGTCTCGACACTGGCCACTCCATATAACTTGCCGGTTTTGGCTTCTCCTCCCCAAGCCTAGTAAACCTAACCCTGCATAGTGCTTCGCAATGGCACCACACATGTAAGGCTGTTTCTTCAGCCTCCTGCAGAACCTACACAGGCTATCCTCCCCACTAAGCAAAAAATCATCCTAATTACGTTACATTTATGTTTTCTTGTTCCTTTGTTACGTTAAATATCTTGAAACAATAACAACGCCTTAAACCTAATAGTTTCGTTATATTTCCTTCAACTTAACAAAATCGTAGTTACGTTTAAAATACAACGCTCTAGTTTCAAACATTTTCTGAAACATCCACGTTATATAACTTACGTTATAAAGAGGATTTTCTAAGGATTTAAATAGACGCTTTCGTTATGTTGATTATAAACAAACTAGTATTTGTAATATTTCCGTTATTTAGTTAACTCTGAAAGATCTTTTGGATCCTTAATGTTTGGTTTATGATAATAATACAGAAGTTTAATTGAAAGATAAGCTGCTTATTTACAGCACAGCTGTTATTGTTTATGGTTGTTACGGAAAAGAACTTCGGTTGATTTTTTTATCTTTGGACAGACCACGAAGGCTGAGGCCTTAGTACTTATGTACTGTGGGTGTCTTAAATTATTTTTATTGTTATAATAAGTGTCAAATCCATGTCAAGCGAATATATAGACCTGTTTTCGATCATTAAAATATTATTATTATTATTTTTAAATAGTTTCGGTCAAAAGAAAACATTGTACGTTACATGACCGAAAAACAAGTGTTTTGCAGGTCTCGCCAAGCTTCCAGGACTCGCCTACCGCTCGCCCTAGAAACTACTTGGCTCAACCTGCAAAACACTACCTTCCGGTCTTATAAATTACTATTATGTAGGTAATGGAAGGTATCTCCCGAAACTAAATCCGGGCTTATTACCCCAATATTTGGGACAAATGGTAACTTCCCACTAAGCAAAGAACATCCTGAGCACGTTTTGTAACGTTATTTAAAAGTAACTGTGATAACGTTCAATTTTAAACGTTATTTTATCATGTCTGTTTCGTTTTCTTGAATTGTTACTGATAAATTTTCGTTTCTGTAACATACCCTTGTAAATATTTTTAATACGGTATAGAACAAACATCTTAGTGACGTAATTTTTATGTACACTTATGTTAACGTTAAAATGTTGCCATGTATAGAATGGTGTTTTAAGTACAAGTTCGATACATCTGTTAATATACGTATCAGATACGATTATAATTTGTTAAAACATAAAATGTTATTGGGGTAACGTTATAATAATGATATTATTTAATGCAGAATCGTTACGTTTACTGCGTCTACTACATTTCCTCGTGGAAATGTAAACACAGTTAACATATCGACCTCGTTTGCTTAAATGTACCCCGCACAGAGATTGTTACATTTTTTGACAACGACGCCAGGTTTAGAGAAAGAAGCTTCGCTTTAGTACTTAACCTTACTTTATTTTAAGAACAATTGTGTTTTGTGTAAGTGTAAGTAGTTAATTTAAATGTTTTTCTCGTGATATTAAAGGAAATATTGATCGGAAAGTAAGTATATTACCGTATTTTCTATTACACTTCAGTTTTTATGTATGTATGTAGGTATATAGATAAACTGACCAAAAATCCAGATTTTGAAGTTAAGGTTATTAAGCCATTAGTCTAGTAAATCCAGCGTTAGCCGTTTCCTTAAGATAAATATTGGGGTAATAAGTCCAGATTTAGTTTGGTGAGGTACCTCCCATTCCCTAGTTACATATAAATTAAAGAAAGTACCTATAGATTAAAATTTGGTTGCTTTATACCTTACATATTAGTCATTTATAAGACTGGAAAGTAGTGTTTTTGCAAGTCGAGTCAAGCAGTTTGTAGGGCGAGCCGTAATTGACCGTAGGCGACTCCTTGAAGCTTGGCCAGACCTGCAAAACACTTGTTTTTCGATCATGTAATGTACAATGTTTTTTTCAACCGAAGCTATTAAAAAAAAACAATAATAATATTTTAATGATCAACAACAGGTCTATTTATCTGCTTGACATGGATTTGATATTTATTATAACAATAAGAATAATTTAAGACACCCACAGTACGGTAGTAGTTAGGCTAAGCCTTCGTAGACTGTCCAAAGATAAAAAACCACTGAAGTTCTTTTCAGTAACAACCATGCATAAAAACGGCTATGCTCCAAATAGCAGCTTATTTTTCATTTCATGGATCTGCAAAGTAGCCCGAAAAAAGTTACTTTCTGGCCAGAATGTTTTCCAGAAAATGGGTATTTTCCGATCGGTCAAAAAAAAACTTTTTAGGGGACTTATATAGCAAAAATTGAGTATTTTAAGTAAATGAAATACTTCGGTTGAATAAATTTGATCAAAGTTGTAACTTAAAGGATTTACTGCGAAGTATTTTATTTTGTACTTTTTAGAGCCCCTGATAGTAGACATTTGAGACAAATAATAGTAATAATAATAATAATAATAAAATTACACTGACCAACATTCTAAAACTTTTTTTGCCTCCCTGGAATGATTGTGGCTGGATTTTATATATTTTGGCCTGCTGAATCCAGATCTGGCTTCAGATTTTCGATATCAGCCTTCAATAATGGGGGAGAGACACATGTTTTGATATTAAGCAAAATTCAATAAAAACTCACTTTAATACTGATTTATTAATTTAAAAAATAAAAAGGTATATTACATTTTAGTAACAGTTAATTTATGTTCAGTATAAACATTTTCAAGTGTTATTTTATTTTAATATTCATTTCCTTGAACTCTTCCTTTTATAAGAAAGACTGGATGTGTCTCGTATTAGGGTCCAGCAATAGTCGGCTAACATATTCGGGCTCCACTTTCCAGTATATCTTTTCTCTATCGATGCGATGTCTTGGTGAAATCGTTCCCCATGCTCGTCCGATATAGCCCTAGATTTTCAGGAAAAAGTCCAAATGGGAATGGAGAAAGTGAAGTTTTAGGGACATGTTGCATTTTAAAATATGATAGGCCGTGAGCAGTTCTTCCACGAGTTCACGATAATTTTTCTGACTTGGTGTTTCCAAGAAAATTTTGCAAACACTTTCAAATGCATTCCATGCCCGTCTTTCATGGTCACTTAAAATGTCCGTGAAGTTGGCATCTTTAAAGAGTTGCCTAATTTGGGGACCAACAAAAATTCCTTCTTTAATTTTGGCTTCACTTATACGTGGAAATTTCTCTTTTAAATAGTTGAAAGCATTTTCGTTTTTATCCAGTGCTTTTACAAAATTTTTGATCAATCCTAACTTTATGTGAAGTGGAGGTAAATATATTTTTTCTTTCTGAACTAACGGTTCTCGGGTCAAATTTTTAACTCCTACTTCTATTTTTTCACGTGGAGGCCAAACCTTTATTTTATAATGTTTGTCTCTTGCACGGCTGTCCCACTCACACAAAAAGCAGCAGTATTTTGTGTATCCTGACTGCAGTCCTGTCAATAACGCTACCACTTTTAAATCTGCACATATATTCCATTTGTGATCTTCGTACTTTATACATCTGAGTATCATCTTCAGATTGTCATATGTTTCTTTCATATTTACCGAATGAGCTATAGGAACGGATGGATGTTCATTTCCATTATAAAGTAAAACAGCTTTTAGACTTGTTTTAGACGAATCTATGAATAGTCTCCATTTATCGGGCGTATATGGTAAGTTCAGTTCGACCATTAGGCCAGGAATATCATGGCAAAATACTAAATCACCGTCCGCTGCAAAAAAATTTGTGAGAGTAGATTCCCTTTTTCTGTAGATGGACACCTTAACTCCTTTTTTCCAAGAGGTTCCACTGCTGCAGGCGGGATCCGAGAGTTCCGCTTTGTTTTCGGGAGGTCCAAGTCACGAACAAGGTCATTCATTCACCTTGAGTGATTAAATGAGGTATATCGGGCAAATCAATGGAACTAGGGATGTAGCTTGGTCCGGCTTCTGGCGAAGTACTTCGAGAGTCTGATTCCGAATCAAGCCTGTAACTCTCAGGTGGTTGGGGAATGGGTAATGAATTGTCATTTACTGTCGCATTGCAGACGGAACATTGGGATACTGAATGCTACGCTTAGTTTTGCTAGTAATTCCTTTGATATTCGTCATGCAAAAATAACAATCATCTACGTGATTACGAGGTTCCCTCCAAACCAACACGAACTGCAACACACTTTTGGGGCCCAGGACTTATCTTGATCGCCAACTTTACATCCAAAGTACAGTTCATAAGCCTTTTTTACTAGTGAAGATATCGGTTTTTGGTACGCCTTCGCGGTAACTTCGCCACAAATATAACAGAATTTATCAGCTTTATTAACACAAATTCGCGTCGACATTTTTCTTACACGTAGATCTATCTAATCGAAAAATCAACAGATGTTTACTAAATGATTATAAAATAACGACTAAAGGGATATTTCAAGAATAGATCCACCTACCTGTCCATAATAATGGGTCGCCCATTTATTACCCCTCTACTAGACCCTTCCGAGAAATCTGAGGCTAATAAAAACATTTGAGGGTTAGTTGTATATTAGTATAAGTCCAAATATTACAAATCACACGATTTTTTTATAGGGAGGATTTTTCTGTTAGACAGTGTATTAGAAAATTAATTTTTAAATAAATTGTAGATGCAGCACATTAAGTTTGTAAATGACAACTATTCAAAAAGTGGATTGGAAGTTAAAAAGAGAGGAATAGGTTTAGCATGCTCAAGTTAATCAAGACGGCTCCCAGGGAAGAAGAAGAAGCAAGTAACGTAACTAGTATAACTGTAAGTAAAAGTTTTTTTGAGGGATAAATTGAATTTTTAATTGGATTGTTTATCAAATAGAAGCAAAATAATTATATAGTACAAAGTGTCTAAATGTTTTTTTAAAATTGGGTTGTTTATCAGTATTTACCATTTAGTAATGGCTAATCGAGTAGCTAATATAAGAGAAAATTTGACTATATATTTAAAAAAATTGTGGGCTTTAAAGCCAACACAAGGTTTTTATCCTTTATAATAGTGAAATAAAGTATTTATCTATCTGCAAATACAGTTTTTTTTTGCCAAACTTGTGATATAAAATTATCTTTTTAATTAATGAAGTAATTATGTCAGTAACCAAAAGTTTTGGGGCAAATATTTTACAAAGTTTTTTTTTCCAGGTGCAACTAGGAGGAAAAAATAAAACAGAACATGGATATTAGTACATACAGTTTGTTTTTTAATAAGCATTTTTTAAATTATGTAGGCAATTTTTATACCTAACTTAAGACCTTTTTACTTTTTTTTAAATATTACTCATATTTACACATCACGAAATGTGTAAGACTTTTTAGAAAGTAAATTAAGAAAGATAAACATTATCACATGAACATTTTTATATATTAACTTTTACACTTTGTTTGGATTTAGAAAATAAGCTTCCATATTAAATGTACAAAAATTTGGGAAATATGAGAGTTGTAGACATCAGATATTTTTATGAATAAATTTTTCCCTATAGTTTATATTAGTTTTTTTTTATTAGGGATAGTTACTTGTCACTGGTTTTATCTTGGAAACTATTGTACTATTTCAGGGTGGACGAAAAAATGATTATCAAAAATAACCAGCGATTTATCACAACCTTTTTTTTACATCCATATTTTTTCAGTGGCATCTTTAATAGCAAAGTGGACGCAACATTTACTTTTATACACGAAAATGCTAAAACTTTAGGGTAAACAATTTTTTAATATTTTTAATTAATTAATTTTTTAAGGTTTTAATAATCGATGGGGTACTTCACAGTTTTAGTTTTAGAAAACTCAAACATGAAGGATATTTAATCAAATCTTTTTTACTTGACCAGCCTACGTTTTAAAAAATATGTTTTTTAGTAAATTTTCGCCCACTCTAGATGATTAACAGAAAATAGTATATGAGGAAAGGCTTGAAAAATCGTTTAGTAATTTTAATCAAATCCGTGATCAATTACTTTAATATCAAAAAAGTTTGCCCTTTTTAATATAGTTAGTATCCTGCGCCTCCTAGTGACAAAGTCGCCAACTTGATACGTTTAGTGACTTTCAAAGCCATCTTCATTATACTAATTTTTAATTTAAAGCTGTACCATCCATATGTTGCTGTACATTAAATGGTTAACAAAATACGATTTACGACCATAATTAATTAAACATTCTGCATTATTACTATACACCACACATAAGGGATCCAAAAGATCTTTTAATGTTATATAGTCAACATAACAGAACCACCTATTTAAATCCTTAGAAAAAACCCTTTTACAACGTGTTATATAACGTGGATGTTTCAGAATATGTGTTAGGGCCAACCGCCCAACCAATGCAAAAAACGTAACGGGCCGTGTAAGTTTCTAAACAAAAACGTTGTATTTTAACGTAACAACGATTTTGTTAAGTTGAAGGAAATATAACGAAACTATTAGGTTCAAGGCGCTGTTATTGTTTCAAGATGATTAACGTAACAAAGGAACAAGAAAAAAAATTTAACGTAGTTAGGATGATTTTTTGCTTAGTGGGTACTTTCGGTCTTAGGATTACATAAATTACTATTATGTAGGGAATGGAAGGTATCTCCCGAAACTTCCGGGCTTATTCCCCAATTTTGGGACAAATGGTAACTTTATCCAAAGGGAACGATAATGCTGGATTTTCTAGACTTATGGCTTAAAAACCTGACCTTAAAAAAATTGGGGAATTTTTGTCAGTTGTACATATTGTACATACATAAAAACTAAAGTGTACATACATAAAAACTAAGTGTAGTTCAAAATGGTGTAATATACTGCTTACTTTCCGATCCATATTTCCTTTTAATATTACAAAAAAAAACTAAATCTACAACACAAAACACAATTGTTTTAAAATATGGGTAGCTTATGTTCTAATATAAAGCTAATAAATCTTTCTTTGTAAACTTGGCGTCGTTTTTAAAAAAAATGTAACAACCTCTAGGGGGGGGGTTTACATTTAAGCAAACAAGGTCGATATGTTAACTTTTAACGAAACAGACATGACAAAATAACGTTTAAATTAAACGTTATCCAGTTACTTTTGAATAACGTTACAAAACGTGCTCAAGATGTTTTTTTTGCTTAGTGGGAATGTTTAATTAAGAAACCCAAAAAAACCATTTAATGTACAGTTAAAAAATAATAATTAGTATAATAAAGTTTTCCCATGTGCTTTTTTTGACTGTGTTGACGTCTGACATCTGACATCGCACCGGGTTGCCTACCATGCGTTGGAGTGGCTGTCGTCCTCTTGTCGTGGGCTTGCGCCGTCCTTGGAGTGTTCGGGTGCTGGCGCATTCTCATTGGTCCCCTTGCTGATGACGCTTTTCCCCTTCTGCACATGTCGGCCATGCTTTTGACGATCTTCCGTAAAATGGAGGTCTTCAACGTCAACTCTATCTTCTTTTCTTCTTGCGATTTCCACCATTTTTCCTAGTTCCGTAGTTTCCTCTTCCTCACACAGGCGTTCGAAAATTTTTTCTGATTTTATCCCGATGACAAATTGTTCTTTGATGAATAAGCTAAGTTACATTCGGTAGCCATTTTGCACAAGCGTGCATGCCATTGTGATATTGTTTCGTTACATTCTTGCCTGGTTTGGTGGAATTTTCGTCTTTCTCGCCATATAACCGGTTGTTTTCCGTAATGTTTCTTTAAAATTTTGTCAAGCTCTTCATACGTCTTTTTTCACGGAGACTGGGACTGCAAGGTCTCTCAGCAACATGTATTTTACTTTCCCATTAAGCTGAGCAGCATCGGTACTTGTTTTTTTATCTAGGTCATTTGCTTTAAACCTCTGTAATTGTTCTGAATAAATTACCCAATCGTCCATGTCTTGACTGAATTCTGGAAAAATTTTCCCCGCGTGCTACCTGTCACCGCCATTTTATTTCACTACCCGTTGCTCGAATTTTTAATTTTATTATCCTCGTCGCCAATTGTTGTGTCCGAGTGGTTGAATAATACCAAAGACTTCACTTACTATTACTTTTATTTAATAAATTATTATCACAGTCATTTTCATACAATATACAAATTGAGAACGCGTAGTAAATTGGCGGGAGGAGCGAAGGTCGGACGAGAGGTCGTAGTTCGTAAGCTGCCGGATCGAAACAGAACGTTTCTCTCGCTGCCGTGTGGCTACTGGAGGCTTTTTGGTGTGGCGCCTGCGCTCATACATTACAAGTATTATCAACAAACAAATGTAAAGCCTCAATTTCTGTTTTAGCTTGGCGCGCTTTACGTTTAGGTCCTAGTAAATGGGTAATAATGTTATGGGCTCGAGTTCTGGGTGGTTGTATTTTTAGCCACTTACTTTCTTCGTCCTTTCCAGTATAGCTATTGAAAGAACTATATTCACTTTCTATATTCTCATTTTCTAGTTCAATATCAGAAGAAGTTTCTTCGTTTTCTGAATATTCCTGTTCAGTATCCGTTTGGTGATCACTGTCCATCACTACATCCTCCTCATTTTTGTCACTTTCATTTTTTTAATATCTGGCAATCCGCTTTCTTCATCACTGTCCATTTCTTGATACCATTTTAGCCACACATCTGGGTTCTTACTAAATTCCAGTTTTCTTCTCTTTGGATCTGACATATTTATTCTTCCAAGTACTTTTTACCTATCTAGTAGTAACCATGAATCGTGTCTCAAAATAGCTTAAAGTTTTTATCAAAAACACTATAAATACAATTATTACCGTTATTAAAAACACTATAAAAACAATTATTTCTTGTGAGAAAATATCCTACGTAAAAAGTCGCGCGGGTGACACCTGTCCCCCAGTGTACTTTGCGTGAAAATCCGTGCCAGCAAATAGTTCAAAGCACACTAAACTTGAACCTATCGATTGACCGGTTGATACTTGAGAGGTACTGAAAAGGATGGAGCGGAACTCATTGCCTGCGTGAAGTGGCAGTGTAATAAAGTGGGGTGGGTGACAATTGCCAACCGCGCGACTAACGTAGGGTTAAAATGGCAAAATGTAAAAAAAAGGCTAAAGAAACTGAAATAATAGATAAATGCTATAAAACCAATTAAACAAATAAAATAAACTAGCAAACACGCACTTGTTCCATAAACTGTTAAGTAAAATTTAAAATGTTTTTCCTTCTTTGTGAATCAGCTGATGAAGCTACAGCGTCATCTATTGGTTAATGAATTTCGCGAGACCTCGTTTGCTTAAATGTACCCCGCACAGAGATTGTTACATTTTTTGACAACGACGCCAGGTTTAGAAAAGAAGCTTTGCTTTTATTAACCCTTACTTTATTTTAAGAACAATTGTGTTTTGTGTAATGAAATTTAAAGGTTTTTTTAGTGATATTAAAGGGAAATATTGATCAGAAAGTAAGTATTTTACATATTTTCTATTACACTTCAGTTTTTATGTATGTATATAGGTATATGATAAACTGACCAAAAATCCAGATTTTGAAGTTAAAGGTTTTAAGCCATAAGTCTGGAAATCCAGCGTTAGCCGTTTCCTTAAGATAAATATTGGGGTAATAAGTCCGGATTTAGTTTGGTGAGGTACCTCCCATTCCCTAGATACATATAAATTAAAGAAAGTACCTATAGATTAAAATTTGGTTGCTTTATACCTTACATATTAGTCATTTATAAGACTGGAAAGTAGTGTTTTTGCAAGTCGAGTCAAGCGGTTTGTAGAGCGAGCCGTAATTGACCGTAGGCGACTCCTTGAAGCTTGGCCAGACCTGCAAAACACCTGTTTTTTAATCATAATGTAAAATGAAAAAAAATTCACCGAAGCTATTAAAAAAAACAATAATAATATTTTAATGATCGACAACAGGTCTATTTATCCGCTTGACATGGATTTGATACTCATTATAACAATAAGAATAATTTAAGACACCCACAGTACGGTAGTAGTTAGGCAACCTTCGTAACAGTTCAAAGATAAAAAAACCACTGAAGTTCTTTTCAGTAACAACCATGCATAAAAACGGCTATGCTCCAAATAGCAGCTTATTTTTCATTTCATGGATCTGCAAAGTAGCCCGAAAAAAAGTTACTTTCTGGCCAGAATGTTTTCCAAAAAATAGGTATTTTCCGATCTGTCAAAAAAAAAAACTTTTTTAGGGGACTTATATAGCAAAAATTGGTATTTTAAATAAATGATAAATTTGATCAAAGTTGTAACTTAAATGATTTCTGTGAAGTATTTTATTTTGTACTTTTTAGAGCCCCTGATAGTAGATATTTACACATAAATAATATAATAATAAAATAATAATAAAATTATTAGAAAATTAATTTTTAAATAAATTGTAGATCACTATTATGTTTTTAAATGACAACTATTCAAAAAATGGATTGACAGTTAAAAAGAGGCATAGGTTTAGCATGCTCAAGTTAATCAAGACGGCTCCCAGGAAGGAAAAGCAAGTAACGTAACTAGTATAACTGTAAGTAAAAGTTTTTTTGAGGGATAAATTGAATTTTTAATTGGATTATTTATCAAATAGAAGCAAAATAATTATATGTCAGTGTCTAAATGTTTTTTAAATTGAAGGTTTATCAGTATTTACCATTTAGTAATGGCTAATCGAGTATAATATAAAAGAAAATTTGACTATATATTTAAAAAAATTGTAGGCTTTAAAGCCAACACAAGGTTTTATCCTTTATAATAGTGAAATAAAGTATCTATGATACTATCTGCAAATACAGTTTTTTTTAAACTTGTGATATAAAATTATCTTTTTAATTAATGAAGCAATTATGTCAGTACCTAAAAGTTTTGCGGCAAATATTTTAAAAGTTTTCTTTTTTAGGTAATAGGAGGAAAAAATAGAACAGAATATGGATATTAAAAATACATGTACATACGGATTTTTAATAAACATTTCAAATTATGTAGGCAATTTTTATACCCAACATTGGACCATTTTATTTTTAAAAAATACTACTCATATTTACACATCAGAAAATTTTTTAGACTTTATAAAAGAAAATTAGGAAAGATAAACATTATTACATGAACATTTCTATATATGAACTGTAACACTTTTGTGGATTTAGAAAAAAGCTCTGCATATTAAATAGTCTGTAAACGGGAAATATGAAAGGAGAGTTTTGAGGTTTTAGTAATAGATGGGGTACTTCACAGTTTTAGTTTTAGAAAACTCGAACATGAAGGATATTTAATCAAATCTTTTTTACTTGACCAGCCTACGTTTTAAAAAATATGTTTCACTTTGTTAGTGCTTTTTTTCGTATAAGTAAATTTTCGCCCCTCTAGATGATTAACAGAAAATAGTATATGAGGAAAGGCTTTAAAAATCGTTTAGTAATTTTAATCAAATCCGTGATCAATTACTTTAATATCAAAAAAGTTTGCCCTTTTTAATATAGTTAGTATCCTGCGCCTCCTAGTGATAAACTCGCCAACTTGATACGTTTAGTGACTTTAAAGTCATCTTCATTATACTAATTTTTATTTTAAAGCTGTACCATCCATATGTTGTGTACATTAAATGGTTAACAAAATACGATTTACGACCATAATTAATTAAACATTATGTATTATTACTATCACCACAATAAGGGATCCAAAAGATCTTTTAATTTATATATAGCCAACACAACAGAACCACCTATTTAAATCCTTAGAAAAACCTTTTTACAACGTAAGTTATATAACGTGGATGTTTCAGAATATGTGTTAGGTGGTGCAAAATACGTAACGGGGCCGTGTAAGTTTCAAACAAAAACGTTGTATTTTTAACGTAACAACGATTTTGTTAAGTTGAAGGAAATATAACGAAACTATTAGGTTCAAGGCGCTGTTATTGTTTCAAGATGATTAACGTAACAAAGGAACAAGAAAACATAAATGTAACGTAGTTAGGATGATTTTTTGCTTAGTGGGTACTTTCCGGTCTTAGGATTACATAAATTACTATTATGTAGGGAATGGAAGGTATCTCCCGAAACTAAATCCGGGCTTATTACCCCAATATTTGGGACAAATGGTAACTTTATCCTAAGGAAACGACTAATGCTGGATTTTCTAGACTTATGGCTTAAAAACCTGACCTTCAAAATTGGGAATTTTTGTCAGTTGTACATATTGTACATACATAAAAACTAAAGTGTACATACATAAAAACTAAAGTGTAGTTCAAAATGGTGTAATATACTGCTTTTTCCGATCCATATTTCCTTTTAATATTACAAGAAAAAACTAAATCTACAACACAAAACACAATTGTTTTTAAAATATAGTAAGCTTATGTTCTAATACTAAAGCTAATAAATCTTTCTTTGTAAACTTGGCGTCGTTGTTAAAAAATGTAACAACCTCTATGCGGGGTACATTTAAGCAAACAAGGTCGATATGTTAACTTTTAACGAAACAGACATGACAAAATAACGTTTAAATTAAACGTTATCACAGTTACTTTTGAATAACGTTACAAAACGTGCTCAAGATGTTCTTTCTTAGTGGGAATGTTTAATTAATACCAAAAACCATTTAATGTACAGTTAAAAAATAATAATTAGTATAATAAAGATATCTTTAAAAGTCACTAAACTTATTAAGTTGGCGACTTTATCACTTGGAGGCGCACGATATTAAGTGTTTTAAAAAGGGCAAACTTTTTGTAAAAATGTCGATAGTAAAGTAATCGATCACGGATTTGATTTACAATTAACGATTTTTCACGCCCTTCCTCATATTATTTTCTGTTAAACATCTAGAGTGGGCGAAAATTTACTTTTATGCAAAAAAGCACTGACAAAGTGAAACATATTTTTTTAAATCTAGGCTGGTTAAATAAAAAAATTTAGTTAAATCTTCTTTTTTAGGTTTTGTAAAACTAAAACTGTAAAATATCCTATCGTTATTAATTAACAATATTAATAATTGTTTACCTAAAAGTTTTAGTATTTTTATATAAAAAGTAAATGTTGCGTCCACTCTTTTTTTTTGAAGATGCCCGAAAAAAAAATATGGATGTAAAAAAATGTTGTGATAAATTTGTAATCATTTTTTTCGTCCACCCCGAAATAATACAATAGTTTCCAAGATACAACCAATGACAAGTGACTCCCCCAATAAAAAAATACTTATATAAATTATAAGGAAAAATTTATTTGTAAAAACATCTGATTTACAACTCTCCTTTCATATTTCCCGTTTACAGACTATTTAATATGCAGAGCTTATTTTCTAAATCCACACAAAGTGTTACAGTTCATATATAGAAATGTTCATGTAATAATGTTTATCTTTCCTAATTTTCTTTATAAAGTCTAAAAAATTTTCTGATGTGTAAATATGAGTAGTATTTTTTAAAAAATAAAATGGTCCAATGTTGGGTATAAAAATTGCCTACATAATTTGTAAATGTTTATTAAAAATCAACTGTATGTACATGTATTTTTAATATATTTCTTTCTATTTTTTCCTCCTAGTTACCTGAAAAAAAAACTTTGTAAAATATTTGCCGCAAAACTTTTTTTGGTACTGACATAATTGCTTCATTAATTAAAACTTTAATTTTATATCATAGTTTGGCAAAAAAAAACTGTATTTGCAGATAGTGTCATAAAATCTTTATTTTCCTAATATAAAGGATAAAAATCTTTAGTTTTTAAATCTTACACTTTTTGATTAGTTTTACTGACTGTATTGCATCACAATTTGTTCGTGGTCGTAATTGTGATTTTTATTTCTTGTTTTGTTTCTTTTTTTTTTTTTTCTTTATAAATAAGATTGTTCAAAATTTATATCCTAATTTTTTTTTTTTTTAAGAATTTTTCAACATTTCATGCTTTTGGAGTTATGTTGGCTAGTACCATAGCCATGGAGATGGGAGAGCATCTAAATTCTTTTGAAGCATTGTATATAAGTCGAAGTTGTTTAATTTGTTTATTGGGCATTCTAAGAATATGTGATCTAAGTTTTCGATCTGGCCACATTCGCAGTTTGGTGAGTCTACTATTCCTATTTTATATAGATGCTCTTTGTTCAGGCAGTGTCCAGTCCTCATTCTTATTATTGATGTTAAGTGTCTTCTATCTTTATAAGTCAGCTTTTGGAACCATCTTTTTTTTTTGGAAGAAGCTTTATACATTTGAATTTACCTCTGTTTTGTGAAATTGTTTTCCATTTGGACTGAAATTCCTTATTGCAATTGTCCTTCATGTAAGGTAGGATATGTTTTTTGTTTAATTTTAATGTCTTGGGTATATTTAGGTTTCTGCCTATTTCAGCCAATTTCTCCGCAGTTTCGTTCCCCTTAGTTCCTACATGGCTTGGTATCCAGGCTAGCTTAATTTCTATATTTTGGTTTTGCTTCTATTAAGAGTCTTTTAGTTAGGATGGTTATAGGGTCGTTATCTGGATCTAAAGTGCACTTGGTAATTTTGTCTAACACGCTTGCAGAGTCTGTGAATATTATACTTTTTTAAATTCTTTCTTAATGCGTAATTTATTGCTTCATGAATTGCTAAAATTTCTATGGTACATATATCGAGTTCCTTTTGTGCCTTTGAAGAAAAGTTGTATTTATTTTGTGGGCAGTGTATGCCGAATCCTGCTTTTTATTTTTTTTGAACCGTCTGTTATATAAAGGTGTAGTTTTGTCTGTATATTTTGTTTTCTCCAAGAAAGTGTTATGTGCATTTTATCCGTTTTATTTATATTTGGTTTATGATATCTATCTGTTTGTTTTGGTAGCATAATTCAGTATTAAACATGGTAGTATGTCTTCTCAATATAGTTGATTTACGTAAGGAGTTAACGTAGCTTGTCCCAAAAGTATGTTGAGTTTTCCCCTCTACAGGCGTTTACATTTTTGTTGTTTTTTTTTTTAATTTTTTTAATTAAATTTATGAGTGGTTGATTTGTTAATTGTACGATATGCGATATAAATTTGGGGCAAGCCATTTTTTTGGTTTCCGGTCAGTCATTGCCGCTTCTGGTAGCATCACATGTATGGGGGTAGATTTCATACATTCTAAAGCAATTCTAAGGGATTGATTTTGTATGATGTCCATTTTCTATTTGTTTTTTTTTTTTGGATAAATTGTCCATTAAAAGGCACCGTCCGGGTGTGACCTGACTAAACCGCAATATGCCCTTAGTATTGTCTGTGGATCGGCTCCCCACCAAGTTCAAATCTTACACTTTTTATTTTGGTACTGACTGTATTGCATCTACAATTTGTTTTGTTATTATTATTATTAATATTAATTTGTCAAGTGTCTAATATCAGGGCCTTTAAAAATTACAAAATATAATTTATCACAGTAAATACTTTAAGTTACAACTTTTGAAATTAATTCAACCGAAGTATTTCATTTGTTAAAAATACCCATTTTTTTTGCTATTTAAGTCCCTAAATAAGTTTTTTGGGATCGGAAAAAAAATCTGGAGAATTTCTTATCCAGAAAGTAAATTTTTCGGGCTAGACCAGAAAGTGGTTATCAAGGACCGAAAAAAATTCTTTTCCGGGCTCATTTGTCACTTCTCTAGTCCCAGTTTTCACTTTGCAGATTCATGAAATAAAAAATAACCTGCTAATTTGGAGCATTTTTTGGTTTCTATGGAAACGACCTTCAGTTGATTTTTTTTTATATTTGGACAGTCCATGAAGGCTGAGGCCAAGTACTAACGTACCGTGGGTGTCTTGCGAAATTCTTATTGTTATAATAAGTGTCAAATCCATGTCAAGCGGATAAATTGTTTATTCTCGATCTTAAAATATTATTATTATTTTTTAAAATATACCTGCATTCCGCGTACCAATCAACAGGTTTTTGGAAACTTTTTTTCCCGCAAAAACAATTTTATAAACTAAAAACAAAAGCTCATGACATCAAAATTTTTTAAACTACCCAGTAACAAAACAAATAACAGCTCCCGAAAGGTCACTACCGGTGGAAGTTGAACCGGCCAAACAAATCAACTAAAGCTACCACCGGGCTCCATCCCGCCCCGGCCCAGTTTCTGACTGGCCGGCTATCTCTCCCCAAAACCTAATCCGGAGGAGTGCAAAGAATACAGTTCTATGTATTATTTAGTAGTTTTTAAGTTGAAATTGTAACATATATTATTATAAATAAAGCATTGTGAAATTGGAAAATTGCATTCCGCGTGGACTCTGCGGGTTCGAGTCTCGCGCTCGGTAACTTAAAAAATTCTTTTTTATTTTTATTTTTGATCAGAACAAATTATTTCGATTCTGTCAAAAGGACTTTTAGTTCAGTAAACGAAGTTGTGGACCTAAAGATCAGGTTGGCCAATGTGTACAATGACCTCTAAAAAGATCGAAAGGTTGGTTAGTTTTTGGTTAGTTCATCAATTTTAAATTTATTATAATAGTATTTTAAAGATAAAAAAATTAATAATCTATTTTAAATAAATGCATTGCATAGGTGACGTCATTATAAATAATTTTGGTTAATTAAAATTAAACAATC
>JAHBCN010004442.1:0-63767 GCA_019359885.1 Listronotus oregonensis
GATAACATCAAAACAGCTGTTTTTTACAATTTGGAAAGGGGATATCATTTTTTTTTTAAAAAATTCTATTAATGTTTCTTAAAATTTAAAAGCAAAATTTTTTTAAAATTTTTAAAATTGTTGTTAAATTAAGACTAGTACAGAATGCCCCAACATATACACCCATACACACACTAACCCGGGACGTAATGGTTTACGCACATACCCATACCCCGCACACACACACAAACACTTACCCTGGGAAAGATGGGTATACCTACAACTCACACAGACATACACCATACACACATGTCTTTGTGAGAGAGGGGTCCGGATCATTAAGACACTACATATTTCTTTTAAATTTTTTTTACCTCATAATTTTTCAACTTGATATTACAAATTCAGTAAAAAAAAATTCTTCCAGTTAAGTTAAAATATCTTAATTTAACCCCTAATACCCGGATTTATACTTCCCCAAAAAATAACAACAAAAAAAATGCATTTTAAAATTTAAAAGGGAAAAAAACCCAAAAACGAATAAAGTGGTATAGAAATCCATTTCTGTACTAGTCTTAATTTAAAACAATTAAAAATTTTAAAAATGTATCAGCTTAATTATTAAGAAACATTAATATAATTTTTCAAAAATAAATGATATCCTGTTACCATACATTAAAAAACTCAGCTGTTGTTGATGTTACCAACCAAATAATGCATTTAGTTTTTTAAAAATTAAAAAATTTAATTTTTTTTTTTTTTTTTTTTTTAAAAATTTAAAAAAAATTTTAATTAAAATTTAATAAAAAAATTTAATTATTTAAATAAAAAATTTATATTTTTTATATTTATATATTTATATATTATTTTTTTTTTTTTTTTTTTTTAATTTTTTTTTAATAGGTTCTAAAAAAAATTACAATATAACATTTTTTTTTTATTTGTTTTGACTTTCGCCTTCATTTTCGAGGATTATCAAAATTTTTTTTCTTATTCTATTCTACAAACAAAAAAAAAAAATAAAAATAATACAATTATGGTACAAAGGTACATATACAGTTAGAAAACTTAATATTAAAAATGCCACCCATGCTTCGACAAAATACATATTAATTCGATGTGGAGTTTAAAACAAGTCAAAAGTTCATATATAAAATATGTAGTCAAAACTAGACAGATTTTTGTTTAAGGATATAAAATTATAAAATTTGGAGCAATTATTTCTAAAAACTTGAAATTGGAATTTTTTCGTAACTCATTGGTGGATTATTGGCAAAAAAAACTGGTTAATGTCGTGTGCAATTAAAAAAATAATAATAATACTAATGAATCTCCGGTTAAACATTTAAAAACAATTAACAACCTGCAGTTCGTCAAGTCAGTAGTCACTTTGTGTTATGCCTAGCGCTGCGGTATTTTTGTCCGTTTTTATTTCCCCTTTTGAAGTTTAAAATAATGTTTTAAACCGGAAATATGCCGATAGGGGAATAATTTACCAAAGAGTTTTCGAAACGGGATGTAACCAAAAAATCCTGGAGGTCATATGTAATGGGGAAACCCCAAGAAAACCGGGAACTAGTAGGGGGTTTATTAGCGGAAGAAACCTATCACATACCAAAATTTACAAGCTTTTTTTTTTTTAAATTAGAGACATTTAGTTTTCAACCAAAATGAAAAAGGTTTTTTTTTAAAACAAAAATTTGTTTAAAAAGTGTAAAATTAAAACCTCGCAAAAACGTTCAAAGTTCGACTCGATGAGTGATGAAGTGGGCGGTTGCAAATTTTTTTAATTTTAAAGGCCAAATTTCAAAAACAATTAACTTTTGACCCATGTGTTTTTGGTTTTTTGGCTTTTTGCCTACTTTTTACATCCCCATAAACTGCACCTGGCTTAACTTCCGGTAGTTTTTTTGGTAAAGGTCCGAATTTGGCATATACTTATGTTAAATAGTTGACGGCTAATTCTGCTTCCGTATTCTTTGCGGTGTAGGTATAATTCTGAAGACCCATAAACGTGTTTTTTTATGTACCTGGGGAGAAATGTCAATGAAGTCGACTTTCTTTACTACAAGAAAAATGATGATAACTAGGGACCGGACATCGATAAAAAACCCTTAAATTTCGAGCTTAAAATGATATAAATATACCAAATAAAAATGAATAAACTTCCTTTGGTATTTAAGGTTTTTATTTTGGTATTTTATTCGGTGTGATTTCTACTAGAATAATACATAAGACGTGGTAGTAAAAATTCAGAAGAGTTTTTGCAACAAAAAAGAATTAAACTATGATATTTTATAATGCGTTTATATAAATTATATAAAATAAATTAAAATTAAAATAGACTTTTTGTCTAATAAATTTGAAATAGTTGATGCACCACTATTAGGGTTCTTATTTATCAATTAACCCCACAAACATAGTTTTGTTTGGTAATGCAACTTCCAAGTGCAAGAAAACTCTCCGAAGATTTGTTGTGAACTAAAAAAGTTCCGTTACATAGGTAAATCACAGGGTACTTTCATATTATATATGGCCAAAATAATTTGTTATATTTAAACAGGTGAAGTCGCTTAAGGCAAAAAATAAGAGTACAAAAAAATGAAGTTGAGTGGCTCCTTCCATATTCTCTTTTTTATTTGAAAGTGAAAGAGGTTATCTTAAGTGTGGTAAGAGGGAGTTTGTTCACGGGATTTTAAAAATTTTGGGGACTAATGGAAGAAGGAAAAACCTTTGCGGGTAGCAGTTTCCATAGTCTAGAATTCTAGAAATGAAAGAACTACGAAAGCAGGAAGTTCAGGGCCTCTCTAGTTAAACTTTAAAAGGATGCATAAAGTTGCCCAAGTGTTCTGTTGGGAGCTGCCAGAGGGGATTATACTGGGAAACCCCCTGAGCAGAACCAAAACCTAAAGAAGAGCGAAAGATCCTCTACAGCTCGGGCGGTGGGCAAGAGGGCGAAGCTTTTCGGAGCGTGGATTATTTATAAGATGAACAGCTTTTCTAAATAAGTTGTAGGAGACGCCATTCCACCGAATAAAAACACTATTCTAAAGAAGGTCTAATTTGGGATACATACAGAGTATAAAATTGGAAGATAAAAAAATACTTTCTGCTCGAAAGAGGAAACCAAGCTTTTTTTAAGCTGAGGCTATGGATGTAAGACTCTTTGTTCTGCAAGCTTTGTCGCCCCATATGTAACGGATGAGCATTGATGATTTTTGCGACAGGTACCTGCATTTTTTTGGAGGCATTAAACTCTACAATATGTTTGGCCCCAATCCAAAAAACTTTAAGGTTTTTGAGAGACATCGCATTGACCTACGCTTGGTTTTTTAAATTAGGCTTATTGACTGGCAAGAAATTGTGCAGTTATTTGGTGCAGAATTTGTAATTCTAAATTTATTTGTAAAAACCATACAAATCGAGCAACATGTTAAAGTTCCACAACATTTAGAAAATATGCAAAGTTTTTCGGGGCATCCAAATCCACAGAACGAGAACATTATGTATCAAACGCAGACTTTGCATGGTTTGTAAAAATTTTATTGCAGCTGATATTCTTCTTCATAAAATAAATTATCAGTCCACGAGGACATTTTAAAAAAAAATACTACCACAGAAAAGTACCGACGAATCAACTCTGCAAAAACTATGTTGATAAGGTCTATTTAAAAACTATGGACAAAATACGACACATCTTAAAGGAAAAAAGTTATGGTTTATGTCGATGAAACCACTGATATCAGGGAAGATATGTTGCTAATATTATAGTTGCCCTTTTTCACCGAACCTGAAAACCTATATTTAATTAACAGTAAATTTCTTTCTAAAATAATAGTAAGATAATAACAAAATCTGTAGTAGAAAGTATTTTTTTCCGTCATCACTAGTATTCAGAAAAAGTGGCGTTTTGTTTCTTTCTGATAGTTGAATATATGCTGAATGCAGGACGACAAAAGAACATTTTCCCAAATTGTTAAATATGTTCATAGTTTTGTAAAAAGGCAAAAAAAGTAAAAAGTTATAAATGCATCAAATGTTAAATCTGATTTAAAATTTATTTTGAAAATTTTAGATAACTTGGATGTGATTGAAAGTTAAAAAAAAATGTCAACCTAGTGCTTTTATTTCATGTTTTTTAAATAACTATAGAAAGCTTAAATCTTTCCCCAAAAAATAGTGACAAAATTTTATGTACAAAAATCTTGGAAAAAATCCAGGATTTTTGGTTATAAAACATATTTTTTGAGGCACTACAAAAAAAAGAACTGACTTGTAAAATAATTTTCGATTTACTCCAGTTACAATCTGTGATGTAAAGGAGCTTTTTAGACTAAGAGATATTTTAAATTATAAAAAAACCCAAATTTTTACCGAAACCAACTTTAAAAGACGTTAGTTATATCATGTAATGCAAATAAATTGTAAAACACTTCTTTATGTTTTTATTTCGATTTTTAAATTTATTTATAATTAATATCCTTAATACGCACGCCAATGAATTTACCAACATAAAAAAGTATAGGGAACAAGTTCGTTAATAACATTTTCCATTTTGGGATTTTTGTAAAAGAAATATTTCTAAACACTTACTTGGGGGTCTTTTATTAGAAATGTAGTTATTTGTTTGGTTTAAATAGAGCGTTAACTTAGATATTTTAATGAAGTTTGGCTACTGTATATGATCGAGAGGCATTTTTAGTAACCACATTTTTTTTATTTTCACCAGTGGCGTTCGTACGGAATTTGACCTGTTTTTTTTGGAGATATTGGGTACGCCACTGATTTTCTAATTTTTTTTTAAACGCCAAAGAAAGTTGATCATTTTATTTTTATTCCCGATGGGTTTTGTTTAAAAATTGTTTCTACATGATCATAAAATATCGGTAAAGATATTACCATGATAAAATCTAGATTTAGTGTTTCTAGGTGAAAACCGTGCATCATTTGTTATTTTTTTTTCCATTTTTTATTTTTAAAATTTTCTTTAGTTCGACAAACGGTTTCTAATAGAAAAAAAGAAATTAAGATATTTTCTGCATGGTGATATTGTTTACCGATATTATTATGATTATGCAAAACGGTTTTTTTCTTTTTTAGGAAAGCCATGCATCAATTTGAAAAAATCAAGTGATTAACTTTTTAAAAAATGAGGGGACTTTAAAAAAAATTTTTTTATTTTAAGAGAAATAAGTGGTACCATCAAGTCTGCCAAAATAGGCAGGACAAATTCCCACAAAAGCCACTGGTGAAAATAAAAAAATGTGGTACAAAATGCCTCTTGATATATAGTACATGTATGCCAAATTTAATAAAAATTCTGAAGTTATTACAGATATTAATAATAAATGATTTTTTTTAAACTTTACCGCCTGCATCCCAAAAGTTATGATGTTTAGGACATACGTTCATATAAAGTGTTTTCTTAAAATGGACCCAAAAATCGCTTAAAAAATATTGACATTCCCGTTAGAAACACCCCGTATAATAAGAAATGTAATGCAGAAGATGCTGTTTGGTTTTATCCAGATTCATAAACCTGCCAAACTTTTTTTCATATCATTTAAACTTAGTAAAATTAATACTGGATGACACTTTCATCACTATCAGCTTTAATGAAGTTTAACCTTAATAAAATGGTATTTATTTTATCAAGGTAAAACTTACAGCTGATGCCATTTCCATGACTCTCACGGAGTTTTATTAAATTAAATAGGTTACAGAATCGATATATACTTAATGAAAGTGCATCTGAACCACTACTTTAAAAAAAACTTACTGCTAACTATAACTAATTTAATCAATCGTGTTATACATTAATTATGCAGGCATGTTTCGATACACGGTAGCTTTAACGGTGTTTTCTTGTTTCGTACACTCGCGTTTCGTACCCTTTAGACATTTATCTTAAATATTCTCGTTTCGTACACCGAATTTTTTAAATTTAATTTTATGCTTCTCGTTTTGTACACCGATCATTGTGACCACACAAATAACCAGTCAAAGAAATTAGTCTAGTCGTGAAGTACTCGGTTTGCGCAACGCGAAACCCAAAAAATGTCGCACGAGGCCCATTTTAGCGTTAAATTAAAATTAAAAATAAGGAAGATAGAACCCGAAATTTAAAGGACTTTTTATCGAAAATTTCCTCCTTTCAATGATTTTTTTTGCAATTTCCCTATCTCTTAGGGTTTTTTAAAGTTATCATCAAAAATGGAAATTGTTCTTTTATTTCATTTTTTTTGTTAATAACAATTGGAATTTTTATTGGCAGAAAATCCTTAAAACGCCTTTCTCAGATTTGCATTCCGCCTCGAATGAGCTATCGCTCATTTTTTCAAAAGCCTTCAAACTATTTTTTGCAGAAAACACCATAAACGAGAAGCATAAAATTGATTTAATTCGGGGTACGAAACGAGAATATTTTAGGTAAATTTCTGAAGTGTAGGGAAAACGCGGATGTACGAAACAAGAATAAATCGCTTAAACAATGTAAATGACAATCTAGGTTTGTTCCAACAACATCCGGTATCGTTCGAAATCGTTTGAACTGATTTTGGTGCGCTTCGACGCATGCGCGGACTTTGTTTCGTAACGGTACAAAAAGTAACAAACGGGTTGACTGTCAAATCAAAAGTTTTTAAAATTTTTTTGCTTTGAAAATATAACCCTACTTTTCCACTTATTATTTTTGTGATCAAAGTTAGCAAATATTCTCATAATATCGTCACCATCTTTAAAGATAATTAAATTTAATGATGTGCTTAGGAGGTGAAAAAAATAATGCTTTTGAATAATTAAACAAGCGAGGAAATAGAAAATGCTAAAGCTTGCACTAGTTAAAAAAGTTAGGATTATGCAGAAAAATTAAATTAAGTTAAAATAAGTTAAAGTCACAAAGAAAAGATAAACATTATGTGATCAAATGGTTTTAATTATACACATAATAAAAATTTAAAGGGTTGTTAATGTTAAAAAGATAACCAACTTTAACTTTCTTAACTTATTTTAATTTTTAAACTTACCATAAAATGAAATAAACGTTTGCTTTTTAAAAGAATTAAACTCCCACACAATAACATCATAAAATAGGCTTAAACTGTCTTTCCCATGCGTTATAAAAAAATGTAACAAAATTATATATTTTTAGACAAATATTTATTTAAGAAGTTAACAAATTACCGGACAACTGCCAGAGAGTGCACAATAAAATAGAAATCACGAAAACCCTATTAACAGTGATTTGCCCTACGTATGCTAAATTTATTGTTATTTTTAAACTGATTTGCATGTTTTTACACAAATGTCTTAATTTATATTAACTTAATTTTTGTTAACTTAACTTAACTTAACTCTTCTGCATAATCCTACCTTAACAGTAAACATATGAAGATGAAATATGAAACAATAAACATGAAACAGCTCTTAAAAATCAAAAATCCAGTGCCAAGATGCTTAACGCGCAAGTCAACCCAAACAGTTTTCAATTTAGGCCATGTATCGGAATTACCGTTCTGAAACCGTAACATAAACGATCCCAAGTTTGTTGGTACAAACAGGATCGTCCGATAACAGTCACGCTCTGTTGGAACGCACTTGGATCGTCCGATAACCGTCACGCTCTGTTGGAACGCACTTTAATCACTGAGCATGAGCGTGATCGTTCGGTGACGATTTTTCGACGTGTTGGAACAAAGCTCTTTTTTTACAATTGACCCTTTTATATTACATGGAAATACCTTGTTTATTGATAAGAAAAACCTAAATGCAATAGTGTCATAAAATACACATATTTAGCAATGGTGAACTATTGGTTTCCAGCAGGTCATTTAGAATATAGTCTATATTTTATTTCTATGAATTTCTAAAGATTCAAGTAATAAGATTTTTTTGCCTTTGTCGGATATATGTAAAATTTTAAAATTGTTATTAAACTGGTAATTACTCTCTGTAATATGGTTCGCGTAAGGTGAATTACCGAGTAAAAAAAAGTATTGTTTATGCTATTCTTGTTTTGAAGGTGCGTCCTGTTTGGCCTACATAGCGTTTAGAACAATAACCACAGTTTAGCTAAAAACCCCACATTTGTTTTCTTTTTTGGTATATGTCTACCCATTGTATTGTTTGTCCAAAACACCACCCTAAAACATCGTTTTTTAAGAACAGATACTACTTTATTTAATGCATTCCTTATGTATGAAAATATTGCAAACTTTTTATTTAATTAATTTCTGATTTTTATTTTAATTAAATACATATTACTTAGTGCAATTTCTTAATTCAAGTTAACTGTTTTTCAAAATTGACTTTATTTAACGAAATACTAATTACCCAGTGGACCATATAGTTTTGGGGTGAACCGGTAAACTTACTATTCCAAAATCTATGGGTAAACTGATTTATTTTTGATCGAATTAATATCTTTATATTATGTCTAGGGTACAGTACAATTTTCATACGACAATATTGTATAGGAAAGCAGCTGTAGACAAGGCGTGTTTTGTTTTCCATATCAAATGGTTTATCTAAAATATGCTTTAAGCTTTATAAATCAAATTTTAAACAGTATCACGCATTAGCTAATTTATCATATTATTAGAACCAAAGAAAGGCAGGCAAAAACCTTGTTGTAAATAATATTTAAACTTATTTAAAAACCTTTGAGCCCTTGCTTAACAAAAACCTAGTTCCGCTACTGGTACAAAGATTCATTTTTCTGAGTAGTATTAAAGAAAAATGTGAATATACGAAACTTTACCTGTGGAGTCAAAAGACCATGGTTAACACCAATTACTAATTGCGATAAGAAAAGAAAAATATTTGACAAAATTTTGGTTTTAAAAATATAATTACTCTTTATTAGAAGTCAAAAACATTCATGTATTTTTGATTGCATAATAGTATAAAGTAATGATATTGAATTTAAAAAATTAGTCTCCATATTGTTAGTGTTTTTAAAATCCTTAAAAATTATTTTTAAAAAATTATACTTACCAAGTTGGTACATAAATATGATCTAAGGTTCAAAATATATTGAATATTACCATAAGTCAAGGAGATCCAACAATATAAACATCATAACTACAAATAACATTTTTGTTGTGAACTTTAAGCTCAATCAGCTTTTTTCACCATATAGTTTTGGTTTTGAAGATATAGGTCGTAAATTTGTACACATAAAGTTTTTTTGTTTTATTAAAACAATGGGCAACTTTCACTTTTTTTTTTAATGGTAAAAAGAGATATTATTTAGTGATAAAAAAAATCAAAAACTAAACATTTAAATTTTATCAAAAACGTGCTTTAGTGCTGTGACGACAACAGACCCAGAAATTCGATGATGCCAATTTTACCTAATAATATTTGTAGTACAAAAATAGGTCCTATACAGAAAGGTATGGTAAATAGTCCTTTAATATTTTTATTAAATATAAAAAAAGAACATAATCAATTGGTCGTCGACTTAAATTGAACATATGTATATTCCTAACGCCTATATTTGTACAAAGTCATTTAAGATTTGTACATATTGTAACTCCGTGGTAAATACATTCCGACAGAAAAACTTTTTTTCAATTAAATAAACCCTGATTATTTTTATGTAAAAAAGTGAACCTTATATGACTGGTATAGTTAATATGCTAATAAGCTAAAAAACTAAATATAATAGTCACTAAAGTTTATTAAGCTTGGTATTACACTTTTTTTTACTATTGCTTGTTACATTTTTTTTACTTTTATTAAAATTCGGATTCCCAGAAACTATAGTTACTTTCAGTTCTTTCCAACATAACTAATCTTTTTTGTTATTTTGGGTGTTGGTATGCTGTTTGCTCGATCAGTGTCTTTTTAGTTTTTAATAAATTTTTCACCTAATTTAGGAAACTAAAAAAAACTGATACAAAAAATCCCTTTTTTGTATCAGTAAACGTACAAAAATTAATTTTACATTAATAATTGTACTAATATATTTGGCAACAAAAGCAGGGTTAATGACTTGACTAATTAGAAAGTGTTTTAAGTCACGTGTTGTGTAAAACTGGTCTATTATGGAACATCAAAAATTCAATTTTTAAAAATTTAATAAGTGTTCTTCTTCTTCTCCTTCTTCCCTGGAAGGCGTCTAGATTTACTACCGGAGCCAACGCAGCCTCTTGGGCTTTTTGTGCCTAATCTTCCATTATCGTTTATACCAATCCTCCCATTAGTCTTGTTCCTTCTACAAGTCTGTATAACCCCGAGACTGATTGGTTGATATATTCCTGTGGGCTTATTTTTGATTGCCCAAATAATGCCTGTCCTTTATGATTTAACGCTTCACATTCGCACAGGATATGTAGGCTGTCTCTTCCCCCTCATCGCACATTCTGCAACTTGGGTCCTCATCATACGAGCCTATCTTGTGCAGGTGTCCTCTCAGGTTATCATGCCCTGTTAGCAGCCCTACTGTTTTGCGAAGTCTTTTCCTACTTTGTCTGAGTAGTTCTTCCTTCGTTCTTTTGGATGGGCCCCTTATGAAGCTTTTTCCATGTCTTATTCCACTGAGGCTTTCCCAGTATTCCTCGTGTTTGTTTTGGATCCAATCCCTGGTTTGCCCTTGTACTGTGGTTTTGGTCACTCCAAGGGCAGGTTCTGGTCCAAAGTATGGTGTGGATGATTCCTGTCTTGCCAACTCATCCGCTTTTTCGTTGCTTTCTTTTTCCGGATATTCTTGGACCCACAGGAGAGTTACCCTGTTGCGTTCTCCCAGGACTTCCAGTTCTTTTTGGCATTCCCATGTCAGCTTGGACGTTACCTTGGGGTTTACAAGTACCCCTAGTGACGCCTGGCTGTGTATCATTATGCAGATCCGCTTGTTTTTATAAGCCCCCTGTTATTTTCTTTTGCACAGTGCAGTAAAGCATTTATTGCTCTTTGAAATACAGAACTCTTGCTTCCAGTGAAATGGAGAATTGTGAATTTCTCATTTCACTGTTAATAAGTTTAAAGTGAGCTAATAAACTCTTAAAAAAACATTTTTTAAGAAAACTCCAAAAATAATAAGTTATCAATAATCAAGCAAATAATAATAATAAAGTCAATAATTTATTTAAAGTAATTTTAATTAATTTTAGGATTGCTTATTTTGCAACAAGATATTTTAAATACAGAAGATGATAACATACTTCGTTTTATTAATGTCTATTTTGGGATATAATGGAAAATTTTTATTTAGGTTGCATAAAATATACCTATTTCGCAAGTTACAAAGTAGTTGTAACAATTCTAGGCATTTATGAAATTAAATGTTGTTTTTCTTTTCTTAACTTGATATCTTAGTACACATAAAACAGTTTATTTATATCGTAATTTTAATAACAAAATACCAGTTTTAATAAAAAAACCTATTTTGAGCCTACATCACAAAGATGAAAAGAGGTGCTCTCCATTTACATACTTTAAGTGTGGTACACTTAGTATCAGTGGATACGAATTTTTTAAAAAATTTGTTACTTCTAAACATGTGTTAAAAAATGTAAGCTTGTGCTGATTTTTTATTGTAGGTGCCAGCTATTGCCAATAACTTTGAAAGCGTCGATTTTAAAATTTGACAGATGCTAACTGTTAAAAATTAATTAGTAGATTTTATGCCACTAAGCAAAATTTGACAAGTATTTAACGGGCTGATTTTAACCTTTTTGGAAAAAAAATATTATTCTGTTTTCTACAATACCCCTTAGGGGTCATCCATAAATTACGTCACACCTTAAGGAGGGTGTGGAGGATTGTGACATTGTGTGACAAGAGGTATGGGGGGATATCAGCTTTGTGACATAACATGTAAAAATCTTAATTATTAAAACACAAAACTTAAAAGTAGACAAAAAACTAAAAAATTTTTTTTTATTTTGTCAATTATTTAAAATATTTAATTTGATGTAAATTCTATAAAAATAGTTTTATTGAATTTAAAAAATGGTTTTTCTGTTCTGATTATTTTTAGTAAAATTTTAAAATATGTGACATCACACTAGGGGCAAGGGAGTGTTACAAATGTGACGAGTTGTGACAGGGACGGGGCGGAGGCATAAAAATCCTGAAATTCGTGTGACGTAATTTATGGATGGCCCCTTATTGGGCGCCACAAGGTATAATCAATTTATTTAATAAGTAATTATATCGAGCAGCCCGCTCTTCCCCGAATATGTTATTGTTTATATTTTCAATAAAATGGGTGGAGTAGCAAAAACATTAATTTGTTGGATAAATTATCACTACTATTACCCAATATTTAACTACATGCTAAAATTTTACCCGAGTTTTGACAAATAAGTGATTTACTTAAGGAATTTATATATTTTTATTAATGTACTAATAATTTGAATTAATGGTCACTTACTTATAGTTCCATATTTTTTTCGTATTGAATGACAAATGTTTTCGAGGTAATTCAATCCTAGAAGCGGCATTATGTAATGATTTCCATATATAGGTTAGGACGAATAATCGTTTGTGGCCATCACCATTGGACATTTAGCCATTATTAGCCATATAGGTTAGGTATAACTATTATTTACCAAGCTACTTACTGGCAACGGGAGTTATTAAAAATTTCTTCATGATATTAATATTTGGAAAATTGCGACTCTTATTATTTTTAAATAATTATCAGAAATAATAAATTGTTTCATAAATTTTAATTTTAAAAATGTTGAAATTAGACTTAAAATTTAATTATAAAGCCTCATGTTAATTATTAATTTAAAATTCCTGTAGAGTCGCGATCAACGCCAAACTAGAGACGGCCCTAGAATATCCATGCGCCGCCTCCCACCAACAGCATGTATTCCCCTGCGCTTTGTGTCTCGCCACTCAAAGTGCCGACGCGTGGAGTAACTCCACTATCCTTTTAACTACACTATGATAATATATTCACTTCTAAGCACGCTCTGTTTTTATAGTATGTTATCTCCTATTAAAATTAAACCCTACGATGGGCGCCCGTATAACCAGCTAAATAAATAACTATTTAAATTAAATTAAAGGATTTATTAAGATATCAATGACAATATAAAATTAATTTAATGGATCCTTTGTTTGCAATTAGTTATATCTCTAGTTTATAAGCAAAAATAAGACAAAGCCAATACAAAAATATATTTTTTAATATATCATATATAGTTATTAAACATAAATAATAAAAGTAAAAATAATTTGGTTAGGCAGAGAAAAATATGATATTTACGGCGGAGTGATGATCGCGTTGTTAAATTTAGCAATGGAATTAGCAATTGTTAAAAGTTAACAACGGTTTAGAATTGTCAGATTTTGACAGATTGCCTCCTAAAATCATTAAATAACACTGACAATGACGTTTTGTTAACTCATTCTAAACCGTTGTTAACTTTTAACAATTGCTAAGTCCATTGCTAAATTTAACAACGCGATCATCACTCGGCCGTTAATCTTATAAATTAAATAGGATTAAACATAAATTTAGTTAAAAAGAGTGCTTGTTGAAAAACACATGATAGGAGAATACGAACCAGACATCACAAAAAAGTAGTGCCAAACTTAGAGTAAATAACTGGCTTTTATCTGTTAAAGTTGTAAATAATTAAGTAGCAGCTTAGTTATGCAAAATAAAAAATGTTTCATTTGCATAAAAAAGAATATGTAAATTATTGGACTTATGGCCGATTTTATTTCAATGTGGTATCGGGGAGGCAGCCGCAAATCTAAAATCTTTTTTTTCCGAAAAGTCCTGGTTTTTAAGTTACCCAACTTGGACCTAACCTAAACAATATAATTTTATGATAAAACACCTTTTATTTTACAGGATAAACTTGTTTTCACGATTATTTGTTTGTGTATTTTCTAAAAAATCAAGAAAATTATTTAGGGATTTTCAGACAATTATGTTAGTATAAGTGAGGAGCGCTAAATTTAAAATGTATTTTTTCTTTAGTAGGATAACATTTGAAAAAAAAGAAAAAATTATTAATAAGGAAATTAAAAAAAATGCCTAAAAAAATTAAATCCAAATAAGAGCAGGTGTGCATACCATCCCGTGCCCTATATTGTAAGTATTTTTATTTAAAAGATATACAGGGTGTAAAAAGTATGATGCTTACATTAATGGGCGATAGTAGAGCTCAAAGCAAGTCGAAAAAGCCAACTGCCTTCGAAATATGGTCTTTTAAAGTTTAAAAGAGTTGGCAACACCGCGGAACGTCGAACGTTTTTTGAGAGGTTTTGCATATTTACACTTTTTTGTAAGGAGATGTTCATTTACATACAAATAATAAAAATTAGTGGTTGAAATTTATTTTGATATTTAATTTGAAATTAAATTTAGGAAAAAACAATAAAGTATTGTTTGATTTTTATTTGTAATTAAAAAAATTGTACTTACCAAAAAATAGGCTAAATATTTATATTAAGATCACAAATTATTATGTTTTAAAACAGCACTCTTTTATTTTGTTTAAATAATAAGATTTCTGGGTTACACACATTCCGTTTCTAAAAATCTTTGGTACATTTTGCACTGCGTTTGTCGTAAATTTAAAAATATAGGCATATTTTCCCAATCCAATTCCAAAATATACAACTGACTTTACTTCATGCACAAGGCTTCTAGGTAGCTCAGTTGCCAATTGTTTTTTAACTTTTTAACTAGCGGAAAAATTATGTTTTTTTTTTTTAAATTTGTAGATTAAAACATTTAAAACTTAGTTTATTTTATTAGGTATCATGAATCTACTGATAAGCGATTAAGACGAAATTTTCCAATTGTTAAGATTTTCAGAAATCATTGCTTCTAAAGTTCTTTAATTGTTTAGATCAAAATGTGTCAGTTTAGCCATATTCATAAAGTCTTTTGACTTATTTTGAGCTCCACTATTCCCATTTAAATCGTGAGCATCATACTTTTTACACCCTGTATATTACCACAAGTAAGGCAGGAGCCTTAAATTTAAATGCGTATTTAAACACAAACAAAAACCGCAGGAATGCTAATAATATATTTATAATGGTATTTAAACACATAAATAAAACCATACTAATGTAAAATATATTATATATATATATATATATATATATATATTTTAAAAAAAAAAATATACATATATATATATATATATATATATATATATATATATATAATATATATATATATATATATATATATATATATAATAATAAAATCCTCCACTCTGAGTGTCGAATTTTAAGAAGAGGGAATTTTTGAAAAGTTTTGAGGTAAGGTACAAATAAAGCGTTATCATTCAAAATTTAGAAGTTACAAAAAAAAATTAAAACAGCTTTGCGATCAGCGCCTCAAAAAGCCTCTTAGACCTGGAGCCGAGAGGGTTTTTGCATGTATCATAGGCCCCATGCCGAGGCTTTGGGGGCTGATAGACAACGTTATTCCCCACTTTGAATTCCCGGTATGGCATCACTAAAGTGTAGCTTCTAGGGGCGGTGAATTTTCAAACGTGTAATTAATATCCATTCCCTTGGATCATAGGCCCCACTTTGATTCTTGATTTATGTCGTCAAGAAGGTCGCCAAAGTCCGCGAACCCAATATGCCATACCACTATGGCGTCATACTGACCGAAAGGTGTAATTTTTCCACTGTGGATATAGATCATGGGCCCCACGCTGTTGTTTCGTGATCTTTGTTAACAATGAACTGAAGAACAAAGAATTTAAAACGCCATACCTCTGGGGCATCGCCAAGTGGACGCCATAATGGGTCTAACATGTCATTTTAGCAATAAACTCCCCATTATGGCGGTCACTTAGCGATGCCCCAGAGGTATGGTGTTTTGAAATCTTTGTTCTACAGTTTATTGTTAACAATGATCACGAAACACAGCGTGGCATTCCACGTGGAAAATTACACATTTCGGTCAGTATGGCGGACCTAAGTGATGCCATATTGGTATGGCACATTGAGTTCGCGGACTTTGGCGACCTCCTGACGGCATAAAACAGAATCAAAGTGGGGCCTGAACTGGATATTAATACATGTTTGAAAATTCACCCCTCAAAGCTACACTTTAGGATGCCATACCAAGAATTCAAAGTGGAAAAGATGTCTATCAGCCCAAAGCCTCGGCGTGGGGCCTATGATACAAGCAAAAACCCTCTCGGCTCCAGGTATATCTGTATGCTTTAAATGTTACGAGGTAACTTGGCCTATTTCACCCTGTAATATACCATAACAAATCAGTAAGCTCGAGTCTTTTATTCTCGTCGTTCCTCTTTACCCGCGCTTTCTGACTAAATGCATGAGCAAAATAAACTGGAAGCGCAGTTGCTTTATGTCCTCGAACGGGAGTGTACGCTTAAACTAACACTATTCGCGCGTTTTGTGTGACATAACCTTATCTGTTAAAACAATATAAGCTTTTAATTTAAATTATTCAAGAATAAGCTTAAGTCACAATATTTTCCAATAGCCTCAATCATATTACTGTTAAAATATGATTTAATTTTAATAAGTTTTTGTAGGTCACATGGTCAAGTTCTTAATACTAGAATTAATATTAATCCTAATTTAGTAACTATTGTTGGTGGAAAACCAAGTCCTAATAATTTGGTGTTTTAATTAATAAAGAAATTTTGCTAGTTAGTGTCATCAGATAATTCGTGCTTCGTGCTGGTAATGCTGGTTAATAAAACGTAAAAGATTAATGTTTTGTGCAAATAAAACTACTAAGAATTCATAATGTTGACTTTATCAAGTGTAAATTAATATTTGGAAAATTCATGTGATTTTATTTTAAAATGCAAATTGTGAAATAAAATATATTAATAAAAATGTTTGGATGAGATTCGCAATTGCAACAGGAATAAAGAATAGGACAAGAAAAGAAGTATTTGAATCAAGAAAAATAATAAGAAAATAATGGGTTAGTATGAATTAATTATTAAAACATATAAATTTTTGTTGTGTTCAATACTAAACATTACTTAAGTTTTTTAAATTTATTTATTTAGTTTGACCACATGTTGCTCATTAAAGCTGCAAACTCGGCTACAGATAGATCCTTAAATTTTTCCGATTCTCATTTCATAATCACATATTCTTGAAAAGTAACACAAATAATAATCACTAATTTTAGAACAACCACGTGCATTTAATATTGTTTTTAAATTTAAATTTTCTTGTTGTGAAAATTCCCGACATTTTCGTCAAGGTTAATTAAAGGTCATTTCCTTCTATAAAGAAAACATTTAATAGATTTTCGGGTCATATTTACATATATTTTTAGATAATTAAACACGATATAGTAGCCACGATTCTTAACAAAATTATTAAAAAAAAATATTAATTGCGTGTTTAAAAATTAGACTTTCAATAGTCCTAAAGCATATTAAGCATAATTTACATTTCCGAGTTTCTCGTAAACGGCAGCTAGGTCTTGATACGTTTTCCAAGCAGCCGTTTCCACTGCCGAGATTCAGTCCGGGAAGGTAACTCGGATCCGAGTACTAGTATAGTCTGTCTCAAAGTATGTCGTTATGGCTTTTGACGGACCATATCCCAATAAACCTTTAACGATTTTATTACCTATTGTTATTGGGTAAACCCATTTATTCATAAGGGCATGGGTGGGCGTGGGCCAGGTATTTCTTAAGTATTAACCATTAGGTGTATAAATATTTTGGCTAATATTTTAGTGGCAGTGTTGAATAACCGTTTTTACTGTGCGTTTCAAAAAAGTTGTTTTACGAGAATATAACTATGTCGCGTCGAAATCATTTGTCATTAGATGCAAAACAGGTTGTAAAAAATGTGTATGAAATTTTAATCAGTAGAGGTCTAATTAAACAAGAAGCTTTAAAAAAACCTGTGTACTTACAAAAACTCCAATATTATCGATAAGGGATATATTATTATTAGTAAAGAATTGAACAAAAGAAAAAAACGTAGTGATTTTCAATCTCACCGTATAGGCAATAGTGATCAGGACATAATAAGAAGGAAAATATATTGTCTTTATGAAAGCGGAGTTATTCCTACCTTGGATAAACTGAAAAAAAAGCTAGACGAAGACGAAACCAATATAAATATTAGCTGTGTCACCCTCCATAGAGTTGTTTGTAAAATGGGATTTAAATTCCGCAAAATAGACAAAAGACAAGTAGTAATGGAATCGCACAGATTACGCACTTGGAGATTTAATTACCTTTAAGAAATTAAAAGATATAGGTTAGAAAACAGATCCATAATTTACGTTGTTGAAACATGGTTCGATACACACGACACAGTATCCAAAGGATGGGTTGATTCCAGTCAAAATTGTCAGACGAAAGCACCTTCAAATAAAGGAAAACGCATTACCATAATACACGCTGGTTCAGAAGACGGATTTGTCCCAAACTGCTTGCTGTTGTCTGCAAAGAATATTATGGATCCTAGCTTGGATTATCATGAGGATACAAGTGCAGAACTTTTTGAAAACTGGTTTCAAAATTATCTTTTAAAAAAAATTACAAACAACAGTGTTATTGTCATGGATAAAGCAAGCTACCACAGCCGTCTGCTACACAAAGCACCAGCTTCATCAAGTTCAAAAACTGAAATCCAGGAATATTTGTTAGAAAATGATATTTATTTTGATAGCAGTTACAAAAAAACGCATCTTTAAGAAGTCCTAAATTCATATGCAATTAAAAAACAATATGTATGTGATAATTTGGCTGAACAGGCTGGACAATGGACATACTGTCTTACGGCTACCTCCGTATCACTGTATGTTTAACCCCATAGAGCATTTGTGAAACCAAGTAAAATAAAGATCAGAGCAGAAAATGTTACACCTACTTAAGTTCCAGTGTTATAAATTTGATAAAAAATGTAATTACTAACAAACCAATTGAGAGCTGGAAAAATTCACTACAGCACATTATAAAAATTGAGGACTTTTACATTTCTATCCAAAACAACATAAATCCTATTGTAATTAATCTCAATGATGACTCTAATAGTTAAACAGAATTAAATTTAGATATTTAGATTAAAAATGTAATTATGTATAGATAATGCAGTTATAAATTTATTAAAACTTTGCATATATTTACTTTCTTAATGTAATTTTAAGATTATACTTACCTTAATAAACAATAAATTATAAATATTTATATTATTAAAGTCCGTCCACAGTTTTATTGCTGTCGGCAGGTATAATTCATAAATGAAGGCAAGAGCTAACACGGTATACTTTAAGACAGACTATAAATGTAAATTCCATAAGCAGAATTTTGATTAAAGTAAACCATTTACACCATTTAATTTAATTTGGACATTTAATTTTATTAAATTAAATTGTAATATGGGCATATTTTATAGCCTTTTTTGACTATAACTTTACCAGTTTAAAGACTAATATTTCAGTCGTCTTAAATTACTGGTCAATAAAGGTTCTTGGAATAAAAATCAGTTTATAATATAAAATTATTTTGTACGGAGGTTAAATCTAAACATACAAAGGAATCAAAAATATTACACTAAACAATTAAAAATATAATAATATTTTTTTATTAGACAATATAACTAAAAAGCGTAAAAGATAAAGCTTCCATTGATGGTCCAATTTTCTTAAAAGCCAAACATATAGAATTTGATTTTGGGAAACAGTAAAATACACTAATAAGAACCTTGTTTTATATAATCCTATATTCTACTATTTATTTAGATTGGAGAGAGAAACTGGTCTATTAAAATTTTGTCCTAAAATGTTTATGTTTTATATATATATATATATATATATATATATATATATATATATATATATATATATATATATATATATATATATATATATATATATATATATATATATATAAATTAGTATATTAAAATATAATATAAAAACAACTTAATACGTACTGGTTCTACGCAAAAGGGTAAAATAATGAATGGTACAAAAATTTTGTGAATTAAATATTGCAATACCCAACAAAGCATGTTGTAAAAAGTATGACACTCACAATTTCAATGGACGATAGTGGAGGTCAAAACATTCAAATAAGCCAAAAACACATGGGTCAAAAGTTAATTATTTTTGATATATGGCTTTTCAAATTTAAAAAATTTGCAATACCGCCCCGTTTCATCGCAGCGAGTCGAACGTTTCTTTGGAGGTTTTACATATTTACACGTTTTATAAGAGATGTTTATTTACATACTAATAATAACAATAATTACTTCTTGAAATTTATTTTGATATTTTGCTAAGTATCCATTTGAAGAACACAAATTATTATATTTTAAAACAGCACTTTTATATTTTGCTTAAAGAATAAGATTTCTCGGTTGCACACATTTGGTACACCTGTACTACGGTTGTCGTGAATTTAAAACATATCGGCATATTTTTCCGATTTAAAAACAAACAAAAATATCGCGGCCGGGCTGGTGAGCAAAATGTACAACTGGACTGTAGTTTTCGCACAAGGCTTGTGGGTTGCTCTGTTGCCAATTGTTTTTTAAATGTTTAACCGGGAGAAAAATTATTTTTATTTTTTGTATTTGTAGATTAAAACATAACTTAGTTTATTTTATTATCAAATGAATCTTCTGATAAGCGATTAAGACAAAAGTTTTCAATGGTTCAAAGTTCTAACTTGACATCGTTTAAACAAAAATCCGTCAAGTTTTGACACATATGTCATATAAACTTTTTGACTTGTTTTGAGCTCCACTATCGTAAGCATCATACTTTTTACACCCTGTATATTCTTTTCAAATAATGATACAATTGTCAAATAGGCTTTTATTTCTTTAAATTTATTTGTATTTAGGGCTGTTTGTTAAGACAAATATTTTTTTAACTTAAAATCGGGCAATTTCATTTAAACGTGGAAAGCAAAAACAACTAGACAAAAGTGTATTGGTCCAAAAAACCATGTAACAAACTCAATTCACCAGTGAGGAGAGTTTTCTTCATTTTTATTTTCCAATTTTATTGAGAAAATTGCTTCCATTGTGTAAAATAGTATATATAAAATTTAAAGACTTTCTGTTTGCTACCCAACAAATACTCTTTACAATGGAACCGGTTCTGGTCTTGTAGTATAGAAATTTAGTATGCTCAGCCTTATTGGAAAAATTATTTGCCAGTTAATAAGGGTCAATGGGGCTAAGCACACTTACTGTATTTGGCAATTACCCAACAAGAACGTTTCAATACATGAATCCACCACAACAGTATAGAACATTTTTGGTATATTTGTCTTTCGTCCGCCCAATATTTGAAGCCTGTAAAAAAAATAAAAAATTAAGAGATTGTGATATTTCATATCCATTTAGCAAGTCATGTGCAGTAATCTTGAATAGTTTTAACGATATCGTTTAAAAACCATCTCTTTCTGTTAGTTGTTATTTTATATAAACTTTTTAGTCCGGCAGGCCACCGCAAAACAGCAAGCCAGTAAAAGATAGGCATGAAACATTTTTGTTATATTTACTTAACATAGCCTCAAGCGCACTGCTGCCTCAGCTCAGCGGATTCAAATTGCATTTTTTACCTTAAAAAAATCGTGAAAAATCGGTTTTTTAATATAACTCGAAAACTATTGATTTTGGGAAAAATTAATGGTCTAATAAAACTACGTCATTTTTTATATAATTTTTTTGTAGCCCTTTTAGTTTTTGAGATATTAACGATTTAAACTAAAAAAAATGCGAAAAAATGTATAAAACAAAAATAATGCTTTTTAATAAGCTCTATGAAAAAGGCTATATACACATTTTTAATAAAATAAGTAATAAAGGAGATATAGCAAAAAAGTGATTTTGGCTGTTAAAAATTTCGCTAATAACAATATTTTTTGGTACAAGTAAGTATACCATCTCCGATCCATCTGAAAATTAATTTAAAACGTTTTATTAATTGAATGGAAAACTAATACAATGTGCCTCGAGGCAATGGGGATAACCGAGTGGACCATATTTTATTTAATTTTTCTTGGTCCAATAACTGTGCCCATTTCGATTCTTGATTACTTGAAACTTTACTAAAATAAAATTTAAACTTTATTTAAAAAAAAATAATAATAAATAAGTGCCTCCTTTTATCTGATTGTTATAAACTGGGAGATGCTTTACATTTCTGATCTTCTATGCTAATTATCGATTTAAATAAATTATTTATAATTTATGAGGACAGTTACTTGTTTGAATGATCTTGAGAAAATCTTAATCATCTTTTAACATAAAAAAAAAAAAAATATATATATTATATATATATATATATATATATATATATATATATATATATATATATATATATATATATATATATATATATATATATATATATATATATATATATATATATATATATATATATATATATATATATATATACTTTATTTATTTTTTTTAGCTGAATTAATGTTTAAACTTTAATTTAATAATATTTGAAAGTAGTAAATAAATAGTAAATATAACAATTTAAATAAGAATCGCTTTAAGCCTAGAAGAAGTAAAAAGCTTAATAAGAGAAATGTTTTAGAAGTTTAATGCTAAATTAATTATAAAAAAAAAATTGTCTTGATGTTAAAAATATTATTAAAATTTTCTCAAGATTATTCTGAACGAGTAACTGTCTTTATAAATTATTAATATTATTATATAAATCGATAATAAAAATATTTAAACAATGAGCTAAACACATAGTAGAATAGAAGATTAAGAAATGTTAAGCTTCCTCACAGGTATATAACACCCAGATAAAGGAGGCACCTCGGGATGCACTTATTATTTTTTTAATAAAATAAAGTTTAAATTTTATTTTAGTTAAAGTTTCAAGTGGATCGAAATGGGTACAGCTATTGGACGGAAAAAATTAAATAAAATATCCGTGCCACCAAGTTATCCCAATGTGGATCGGAGCTGGTATACTTACCTGTCCAAAAAAAATACTGCTATTAGCGAAATTATTATTGAACAAAATTACTTTTTTGCTCATACCTCCTTTATTACTTATTTTATTAAAAAAGTGTTTACCTAAAACCTTTTTCATAGAGCTTATTAAAAAGCATAATTTTTGTTTGATACATTTGCGCTTTTATTTTAAATTTAAATCGTTAATATTTTAAAAATTAAAAAAGCTAAAAAAATATATAAAAAAAATGACGTAATTTTATTGTACCATTAATTTTTATTATATACCTTTTTCCTAAAATTAATCGTTTTTAAGTTATATTAAAAAAATCTATTTTTTACGATTTATTTAAGGTACAAAAAAAAGCAATTTAAACCCGCTGAGCCAAGGCAGTAGTGCGGCTTTGAATTGACTATAGTTCATAGTAATAAAAAAAATGTATCATGCGTATCTCTTACAGACTTGCTTTTTTGTGGTAGCCTCCAGGACTATTTTGTCTTATTTTATGTGTTAAACCTGTATATACTATTTTATCCAATTTTAAGACAAATTAAATTGTTTAATATAGTAAAAAAAGGAATCGAATAAAAAATTATATTGACATTGCTAATGATTTTTCTAGGAATAAAACATCGTTAATACTAATTAATCCCCCGTAAAAACTAAGAAACATAACTTTGTTACTAATTTAAATCTAAAAATATTTTTATTTTTAGCTTGCTGCAAGATTCCAACCAGATTCTGGATCGCCGTCATGGTGTTTGCCACAACTTATATAAATTATACAACAAGAAGTAACATGTCGATAAGTATTACATCTATGGTTTCAAGACATAAAGAAAAAGCAACACCGGAGTGTAAAAGAAACGAGATGCAGTTAACAAATGCCACTGGCAATATCACTTTAAAGGCGTTACCGGATGTAGGTGCAGTATATCATAAATTTTTACGAATTACAGATATCAGATGCAAAATAATAGGTCTCTTGGAAAAATGAAAATTTGTACATAAAATATGTGTGTCCTTATAAATCAATCCTTATGGTCCGGGAGCTAGCAACGTCGGGAAAACAAGAATTTTAGGTCGGCTGATGTTTTGATATGTTGCCCTCCTTTCTTTTTCGGGTAGACCCTGGGCAATCTAGCTAGCGGTAGCGGTTGCGTTTATTAGTGCGCATCCTACCTGTACACGTAATAATCCAAAATTTTGAAAACATTTTAAAAAGCCTAATTTTCAATTTCTTGTCTTTAGATACGAGTAGGTTTACCAAACATTTTTTTTATTGCCAGACACTTTTATCAATGCTAATTATATGCCAGACGCGATTTTTTTTAAACAAAAATTTTAAACTATTTAAGTATGTCTGTAATTTTAGTATTATGTTATTTCAGTATGCAAAAACCTAAAATTAATTTGCCAAACGTTAATTCGATTGCTAAACCTGGAATAAGAACGTCAAGTTATTAGTTAAAGGGTTAGTTGATTTATAAATAGCCTGCAAATTAATTTCTTTGCTTACTTAAGTACGATGCTTCGATGGCTTAACGGGTATCACGTTAGCCCAGCAACACGACGGTCCCGAGTTTGATTCTAAAAAACCCAAGTACTTTTATCATTAAAAATACACTTTTTATATTTACTTTCTAAGCTTTAAAATTGTTTATTCACTACCAGGTACATATATATTTATATACGAAAAATAAATAAGTTTTTTAGGCAATATTATATTGTATACGAGATTTCCTGTGCAGTAAATCCAGCGATGCTCCACTTGCCGCTTTATCAATTTTAATGGTAAACCAATGCTTTACCAACCAAGTATTTAAAAAACAAACGGTTGAAGATTTATCAAATTTAATAAAATGCCAATTTTTAATTAAATTTTTTATATACGATGCTATGTAGAACTATATCTTTCAACTACCGGTCTTTACAATTTAATTTAATTAAAAGAACAGTCAAGCGTAAATTAAAAAATTGAAATTTGTGTACTCTTAGAAATAGTATCCTTTATCTGTTATTGTATATATAAACATTTTTCAGTTTTAGTTGTATTTTAATATGCAACTAGTACGTTAAGTTCAAAAGAAACTTAAGATAAGTAGTTATGCTGAATTTAGAGATACTTATAAGCGACATTTAATTTATATGCATTGAAGTTGTCAATGAAATAACTGGTACTTTAACAATCACTACGTACGACGCTTGCTTTCGCATCTGGTTTTTGTTATATGTGTTATATATCCTTATGTGTTTACGATTGTATTCACCATTTTATTTATAAAAAGCATTTGTTTTATTAAAAATACACACAATTTTTTAAAACCATCGGCTAAATATTTTCAGACTAACAAAAAGCACAAGCGAAAATTTGTCTTTCTACCCAAATTATGTTAATTTATTTTTGTGCTTTGGAAAACTATAAAAAATAAAATTAATTATTTAATAAAAGAATTGTAAAAGGTTTTGTAAAGTTTTGATTTTATGAAATAATAATGCAAAATATTTTTAAATTATTTTTATATATTTACTTTTTCTTGCTTACAATGATGGATTAGGATGTAAGTATGTTAAGTATAAATTAAAAATAGCAAAGGCAAAGTTAAAATCATCTTTTTCGTAGGACATGGCACAGCATATACAAGGTATGATACACAGGCGTTTTAAAATTAATTCGGTTTGTACATGACGTCACCAAGAGAGTTACCTTCGTTAAATTTAAATGAGGATTGCAGGGATAGAATTAGTTTGTTGGTTTGTTAATTAGCAAAAAAAACTTGAAAGTAATGTTATCAAATATTAGAAAATACCATTCATGCACAAAATAAGGGTAAAAATTAAAAGTTGCTATTAACTGTAATGTTAATTTTATGTCGATTAAGGGTTAATATCATTTAATTTAATTAGATATCCAAAATAAATAATTTTAAAACAGTAATGTTAAAAGCTGTATTAGGATAGTGCTCCGATCCTAGCAATCTACTGGGCGTTATAAATGGGGCGACAAAAATGACTTTTAATCTTTTGTATTTTTAATATAGGATAGAAAGGCATTTTCTTACCTTAAATGTTAATAGTTAAACAAACAGCAGGTAATTATTACTTTCTAAAATAAAATAATTATTGAAGTTATTTACTTGTGTGGGTTAAATATGTCTTTGGGTGTACCATGTTTTCTTGTTATTTTTACTAATTATATGGGTGTCCGGAAATGACAATGAAAAATTTTAAGGTATGATTCTACTTTAAAAGATATGAAAAAAAAGTTCATATTAACATAGGTCCGGAAATGCTTCCAGAGGGAGCTACAGGCCCTTGAACATGGTGTCATAAAAGTGGTTTTTATTTAATTTATTAGGATCTACTTACAATACAGGAATTAACTTTTATGTATAAGTTAGAATAATTGAAGGTCACTTTTTAAGAATATCAGGTGACCCATATTGCAACCAGTGGCGTGGGAACAAAGGGGTGGTTAGTTATTTATGGTTATATTTTTTTGCCGAGTGTATTTTCGCTATATTTTAAATAAATTATGTTTTTTTGAACATTTTTACGTAAAATGGTTCCCTTAGTATAAAGTCGAATAGTCGACGGTTTTCGAGATAAACGGATTTAAAAGAACGACTGCATTGCGTAAATACAGTAAACAGGACATGTAATAAAAATAAGAAGATGCTTGAATACTATTTTAACTATTATAAAATTTATAATACCATTAAAGATGATTCAAAAATTAAGGGACAGCGTTGTATATTATTTTGTTATTGATTTGTTAGTATTTTTATTAATAAAATTATTATTAAAAAAATAATCTGAGCATTAAAGTACGATTATCTCGAAAACCGTCGACTATACGACTTTATACCAAGGGAACCTTTTTACGTAAAATGTTCAAAGAAACATAATTTATTTAAAAGATAGCGAAAATACACTCGGCGAAAAGAAATATGACCCTAAATAACTAACCACCCTTTTGTTCCCACGCCACTGGTTGCAATATGGGTCACCTGATATTTTTAAAAAGTGACCTCCAATCACTTTAACTTACACGTAGAAGTTAATTCCTGTATTGTAAGTCGATCCTAATAAATTAAATAAAAACCACTTTTATGACACCATCTTCAAGGGCCTGTAGCTCCCTCTAGAAGCATTTCCGGACCTATGTTAATATGAACTTTTTTTCATATCTTTTGATGTAGAATCGTATCTTAAATTTTTTATCGTCATTTCCAAACACCTTGTATAGAGTCAAACTTTAAAAATATTATTTTGAGGACATTAGAAGTTCAGTATTTCAATGGAAATCATTAAAATAATCCATAATATAATTTATTGTTAGAAGGACTGGTCAGGATACACCAATTTTTCTTAATAAAAATATAATTTTTCTTGCCTGATCAGGAGAAACGATCTTTATCATATAAACACGTTTTTTTATTTTTAGGTATTTATTATTACTAATTAAATAAACGAGACATAAGTAAAACAATTTTTTCACATCACAACGGGCGACATCATTGTTTTTATTCTAGCGCGGTAGTTATTTATCAACCCTAAATAATAGTAATTATTATCTATAATAAACACTTATACCTCCACGAAACCAAATTTATAAACTTAGCAGTCACTAAGCTGAACCTAAAAATAAAATAATAGCACAAAACCTAAGCAACCTGGCAAAATCGATTTGAAATCTTTATAAATTTCCTTGTTTACTCTCTCAGATACGTCATTAAAACAGTTGATGCGCCATATCATACCTCGTATTCACGCGATACATGGGAGGCACTCAGTCGTGCTCAGCGGTTTAGTTAGGTCAGCCAACACTTTGGATGTGCTTTATGGTATTTCAACGCTAACTTACTGCTAATTAATAACTACTTGCATTTGTAAACGTATTTTATTTTTTTTTACTATTTCGTTCACATAGAAAATATTTAGCCCTTAACAAAATACTTAACTGCTAAGTCTTTACGCTACCCAGCAATGCGTTTAGCCCAGTTTAATGACCCAGCGACGAAATGGGTGAGCACGGCTGAATGCGTCCGTTGTTCTTTACTCTAAATAATTGAAACTTTGTTGTGGTGACTTTTATGCATACCATTTATATTTAAACCACCATGCACACATCAAATGTAAACAGCATTGTATCTTTATTACATAGTAGGGTCCCAATATAGAGACTACAATTTTATATTGTTCTTAAATGCAACTGTATTTTATATTGGCTGTAGAATCACCTCCTAAAATATGTTACCATACCTTTGACACCACCTGCATACGCACTGCATGTATATTACATGATAATGTTGTCTACAGGATCAAAAATCCTAATAGAATAAATTTATGTTCAATTACAAAAAAATCCATGTCAAATGTTTAAAGGAGTAAGAAGTTTAAAATTTAGGAAAAATTCTTAAAATATTTTTCTTCTTTAAATATTATTAGCTTACTTTTAAAGATTATAAAAGATTTCTAAATTTATTCAATACAACTTTCTGCCAAAAAAATAAAAACAGTATTTTACTTATTACGGTAGATTTATATTTTGATATCGCGAATATTTATACACTTCGATAAGTTTTATTATTTCAATTTATATAATTTTACTTCTAATAGTAATAAAATATTTTGTTTTTGCTATCTTATACAAAACTACCTGTTAATAGAACCACTTTACCTTCTTACATTCTTTAGAAAATACATACTACTTATAGTTCAGTCATCCAACAAGGTTCAGAAACGCCTTTCTAGGAAAAAAATATAAAAGTTTTTTTTCATCGGTTCTTTATGTTTTTTAGTCTGATGAATCCGAATCTGAGGTTTGCCACCTCGCCAGGCCTGAGCTTCACAACGAAATTGCAAAAAACCTCATATTTTCGACACTTTTTTCAGTTTTTTAACTATAACTCGAAAATAAGCGTTTTTTTAATAATAACTATGATACACTAAATAAAAGTAGACATAATTTCCTACAAATGAGTGTAATAACTCTAAAGTCTAAAACAATCCATAACGTCGTTAGATCATGTTGAAAAAATGGCATTTCTTGACTATTCGCTAAAAACGTAAAAACATTACCTATTCTAAGTGCCCGCTGGAGCCCTATTTTATACACCTCCAAATTCAATTATTTTATAATTACCAGGTTTGTCCCGGTTACAGATAAGGAATTGGCAAACACCATTTTTTTAAATTTTCATATTCATTCGTCGTCCTCATCTGCAGAATTATCACCTTAAACAACGAGAATGGGGACTTTGGATAACATAATAAAAGCAATGCCGTTTATGTTCATTAAGGGCAAAATTTAGTATGTCTTTGCTTAATAGACTTTAATATTATTTTTAAAAAAAATGATAAAATTGAAAATAAGAGAAGAAGAAAAAGTCATTACCTGCATAAAGCTCAGAATTGCGTTCGCAGATGATCCGTTTATAAGGACCAGGTTGTATATCCGCAGCGACGTAATATTTTCTTTTTAGTCCTTTCTGGTCAGTGGACTGCTCGAACTTTTGAAGGATGGGCGCTGGTCTAGCCACTAGAAAAAATAACTATGACATTTTGATCTGAGCAAGTATAATTCTTAATTTACAGTGATACATACTAGATTAGAATAATAATTACTTGTTATAGTATAATTACCTTCGATCTTTGCAGGTGAAATGTCTTCATAGTCATCACTTAGTAGTATTTCCATATTGGAGCACCTTTTTTCACAATTTAAACACTGTCTGAAGCAGTATAACCCAACCCTTCTGGCACATGCAGGCAATGAGTTTCAAAAGCTTCTCTGGGGTTTTGGACTCAAAGGATAGGAATCAACTTGTCTTTAATAACTTTCTATCCCCACTGCTTAGGTGGCTCAATTTTTTCCAGCCACTGCAGTACTTGGTGAAATACCCTGTAACTGTGTTGCTGGGCTGCAGCTCTAGTGAGGAGGATGGATGCTACATTTCCGCTAACCTTGAATGCTGATGACACATACTGTTTGTACCGCAGCCTATTAATTGAATTGCGATGGTCTCCGCCATACAAGGCCACTAGAATTTTTTCCCTGCCTCCGAAATTTCTTCTGCACTTGCACAGATCAAAACGTCATAATTAGATTTTTTCCAATGGAGAGACCAGCGCCTATCCTTTAAGAGCTCGAGTAGTCCACTGACCAAAAGGGACTAAAAAGATAACATTACGTCGTTGCGAATATACAGCCTGGTCTTTTTAAACGTATCATCTGCGAACGCAATCCTGAGCTTTATGCAGGTAATAACTTTCTTTTTTTTCCTTATTTTCGGTTTTACCCTTTTTAAAAATAATATTAAAGTCTATTGTGCCAATTTTATCCATAATGAACATAAACGACATTGCTTCTATTATAGTTATCTAAAGTCTCCTTTCTCGTTGTTTTAGGTAATAATTCTGCAGATGAGGACGACGAATGAACATGAAAATTTTAAAAAATTTTGTTTTTGTTTTTTTTTGTGTAAATAAAAAATTGTTTTAAATTTGTTTCTTTTTATCAAAACCTTATTACCCTTAAATTAAAAGTAGTACGATTTCGTTTGAGCTAGAAGGCTCCAGACTTTAGAGTTATTATAAGTACTTGTCCCTTTTAATGTAGTGTATTATAGTTATCACCAAAAAACGCCTATTTTTAAGTAGTTAAAAAACTGAAAAAAAGTGTCGAAAATATGAGGTCTATTGCAATTTCGTTGTGAAGCTCATGCCTGGCGAGGTGGACAACCTCAGATTCGGATTTAGGAGCCCAAAAGAAATATAGAACCGGTGAGAGAAAATACTACATTTTTTTTCCTAAAAAAACCTTTGCTTACTGAACTTTTAGTGCAAGTCTTGATTCAAGACACCCATGGTACGTTAGTACATAAGCTTGTAGGCTTTGTAGACAATACCAAAATTTTAAAAAATGCAGCAATTTTTATTCCTTAAGATAGAAATTTCCAATTTAGTTGCATTGTAGAAGGTCAACAATACTTTATAGTCCTAGGGTATTTTCTTTATTCTGTTATTTTAATAGCTAAGTTCTCTGATAAAAAATAAGAACACTATTTGGGAAAACACGGGACAACTAGTCTACTTAAATTATTACATTATTTTGTATACAAAACACAACATTTGGATATAAAAATCAAATGCAAAGTGCACGAAATTATTATTAAATTTAGTAAATAAAAATAATTTGGCCATCAATAAAACAACATTACCTTATTTTTTCTTTCAGTACGGCCCCCGGTATGACTGGACTGAAGATATACAAGGTCTAATTATTGGTTCATACTTTTGGGGATATGTATTATCCAGTGCTCCAGGAGGATTTATTGCGGAATGGTTGGGACCATTTAACACAATATTTTATAGTCAAATTATAACAGCTATTTTTAATTCCCTTTGTGTTTGGGGAGCTCAATGGCATTTTGGTGTATTAATTTTTTGTCGGTTTATAATGGGAGTACTGGCGGTAAGTAAATATTAATGAGCTCATAACATAACATATATTTTTATCCAAAAGCACGTCATATCTCTTCCTTTGAATACTAAAAAAACCATCTCCTAAATATTTTTTCTCAGAAAAAATAAGTTCCGACATATTTGCGAATTAAAGTTGACGCCCGGTCCTTTAAATTTGACGTCGGACCAAAACGGCCTGTGACGACACAGGTCCTGTTGAGTTCCAATTTTTTTTTGCTTTGGTGATTTATTTTTTTTAGATTAAAAAGAAAATCCATGGCGTTCCTTTAATCAGATTTAAGATTTATCTATTAAATGTCTGTTAAATATGAAACGTAATAAATGTAAAAGGTAATGACATTGCCAAAATCCATCGCAATTAACACAAAAAAAAAATCACAGGAAACAAGTTGAAGTTCTTAAACCTGTCGTTTAAAAAAAAATACCTTGTAGGTAATCATGATTACCGAATTTTTGAACCATTTTAATACATTTTTGACCAAAGATTATTAATTTTCAAATTTTGACCTAGTACCCTTAAAAACACTTATATCCTAAATATTAGGTAAATAGGTTTTTTAAATTTCCAAACAAAGATAAAGAATTTTAAAACATACGCCTCTTAAAATCTTTAAATAAGAAAACACACCTAACATGTAATTTTTAACCAAAATATGTTGTTTTTCAGGTACAGAGAATCAGCATTTAAATGAAAGATTTTTTATCGTAACCATAGAGTGTGGTTTCAAAAACGGGCATAAATTTTACTTGCGTTTGGTCTTTAAAGTTTTAATTTCTTGATCTTCATAATTTTTTTAATGTGTTACTCTTAAGATAACCCTGAGAGACTTTTAAATGGGACATTGTATTATTTCTAATCAGGATGTCTCACGAAAATGAATATAAAAATTTAATACATTGTTATATTCCGCAAGCAGATAAATAATTAGACGTTTACTTTACTTACTCCGTAAAATAACAATAGGTAATTTTTTCTGTTATTACTAAAAATTAAAAAAAAGTTAAGTTTGCCACTATTTAAAATTATTCAATAAATTATTTAACCTAGATATTAGGTTTTATGTCACCTTTTACTTAGAGTATCACGTTTGACAAATAAAAATTCTGTAGACCGAAATGTTCTGAAAACTCCAACATCGGCTTTGCAAATAAAAAATTGTAATTTGAAAATTAAAACTTTTCAGCTATAATTTTATATACATCATAAAATGAAACAGAACTACATCGCTTTTAAGGAGCTGTCGTTATTCCGTATTTATCTTTGAATATAAAGACGTCTTTACATTCAAAGGTATTTATCCTACACATCATCGGATATTATCGCACCTCATCGAAATTGAACGATCGAGCATACAGATTACCGACTAGCGAAGTGATATACTTCTCTGTCGCTATTTTGTTTACAGAGTATCACCCTGGTCTTCTATTTCAATTTCCTTTCTTATTGGTTGATTCCACCGGGCATATAATATTATTTTTATAGTAGATTTAGAAACATCCTCAAAAAAAATGTTAATTATTTAAAATACTTTTTTAGGGAACCATCTATCCGGCATGCCAATGCCTTATTGCGCGTTGGGCGCCACCAGAAGAAAAAGGAAAATTCGTTAGTGCTCTTATGGGCAACACACTAGGTACCTGCCTCTCATGGATAATGGTGGGTGCGATAACAGCATCTGCAGGATGGGACTGGGGCTTTCATTTTTTGACTCTTCAAATAGCTGGTTTTTGCCTCATCTTTTGGTTTATCGTAGCAGATAGTCCTGACCAGCACAGATGGACCAGTGAAGAGGAAAAAGAATTTATTAAAAATGCACAGGCTAAGACTATGTCAAAAACTAAGGTATTTTTTATATTTAAATTAATTTAAGTTATTAATGCTACATCTAATGAAAGTAAAACAAGAGTAACTTTTCTTTTGCTGTAAAAAATATAAAAAGAAACAGTGGTTTATTGTTGTTTACATGATAGAGGGTATTTTATTTTTCAAACAGTTTTACCTTTGCATAAATATGGACAAAAAGAAAATATGTTTACTTTAAAATATGTGCATTCCGTAATAAACGGGCTCAATTAACAAAAAATGTGATTTTTATGTTTTTTTTTTTAATGAAGAGAAAATCATAAAGTTCTTGTTTTTATTTTTGTTTGTTGAATAAGTAATAATAAGCCTTAATTACTAAATTTTTATAAAATATAGTTTTTTTTTGGTACCTGCACCACCTACAAAGTGCAAGATAACAAAACCGTCAGGGGCTGGCTTTGGATAAAATAAAAGTTGAAATTTTTATATTTAGTTTTTATGCTTTACTTAAAAAAGAGATATTTATTTATTTTGTACCAAAAAGAAAAAATAAGACCATATATTTTATTTTAACTTGCACTTTTTAGTTTCCAATTCTATCAATGGGTAACAATCCGTAACACATTAGTTATTTCCGCCATTTCTCTTTAATCATAACTGAACCGTCTATGCCAATAGAATCAAATCTCCAGGATCCCATATTGCAAAACATGATCCACATCACGGAATTACGATTTCTCCGGATTACTGAAGAATCCGAATTATTGAAATTCGGATTAGCGCAGATTTTCTGTATTTCTTAATGTAAAAAAATATAATAAAATTGCTAAATAGCCAAAACTTACACAACCTTATAAAATACACCATAATGAAGCTTTTAAAATTTTTTTTTTTATTCTTAAATATGTGCAATGTCAATATAGAAAGTTATGCGAAATAATTTTTTTATTGGTGTAAAAATATTTTTTTTAATCGTTTTGATATTTTTTCTTTGATAAACATTATTAAATTTTTTAAAAACAAATTCTTTTATTAATAATGCTGTCGGCTCCTATTTGTAATTAAATTACTTTTTCTTTATTCCGTCATTGTGTTTTTATCCCTTTTTTATTTATGTTTTAGATGGTGCCACCTTATTTGAAAATGTTTACATCCTTACCATTTTATGCTCTATGTGTTTTGCACTTTGGAAATCTATGGGGCCTATACTTACAAATTACCGGAGTACCTAAATTTATGGTGGAAGTCATTGGATTTAATATAAAAGTAAGTAGGTTATAAATAACCTATTTTGTCCCAATTTAAGATTACAATAGGTAAAAAATATATATCAGAAGTAGGGTAAATTAAGTCTATTTTTAAATAAATGTCTAATTTTACACTTAAACGGTTTTATAATTACTGTTTTATTTCAAATGTTGTATTTAATACATTAAAACATTAAAGTTGTTTTTTTCACAACAAAATATGACAGTTAATTTATCCTTTCTTACTTATTATTTTTAAGGCTTATAATTGTGAAAAAAAGAACGCCACTGGTTTTGCAGTTTTTATTTATATATATATATATATATATATATATATATATATATATATATATATATATATATATATATATATATATATATATATATATAAAAATTTATATATAAAATATATATATTTTAATATAGTAAATCAACTAAAAATTCAACTTTTTGTGGCTTGATATTTTTTCCTATCTTGCTTCTTTGAACTATTAAAAAAAATAAAATTTGAAACCAGAGTTATCTATGAAAACACTTGATAACAAAGTTAACCAAAAAATTACAATTTAGAACATAAGTATTAGGTATTTTAATAGTTAACTTAGGCTGCAAATTAATATTGAATTTTTAAAGTTTTTTTTTAATGGGAACCAGAGACATGCAATAATTTTGATGGCCTAATCTAAGAGGCATATAGACATTTCAAAGAAAGTCAGCAGCGTACATTTTTTTGATAAATATTTTCGACCATGGTATTTTAGATAATTACAGAAAACCTATTTTTTAAAATGTTTTTAAAGCTATATTTGCAACAACTGTTTTGATATTTTTTAATGAAATTATGAAATTTGGCCTTGCATTTTTCGAATACCCTGTATATTATATTAATATTAATAGTATATTATATAATAAGGATTAAAAGTGCATCTTTTTTTACAAGCAATTTTTGCAGGTGCGAGGCGGAGCGCAGCGCAGCCGAGCGAATGCAAAATTGCGAGTAAAAATAAGCACTTTTAGTCCGTATGATATATACTATTTTTTCTCCAACCAAGTCAAAATTAATACATTTAGTTATTCAAAAGAGCTCAAATGCAATTGCTTTTAATCCTAGGATTAAAAGTGTTGCTAAGCAACGAGCACATTTTTGTACGGTATGAGAATTGATAGCTTTTGCACTTGAAAATAGTACAAAAATGTTAACATTTTTTGAAGGTTGGAGAAAAAAGTATTTTTTTACACAAGTTAAAATAGTATTTGAGAAAAAATATTTTTACTTTAAACGTCAGTAAATCTGTCATTAATTGACTGTGTAGGCGACAGCGAAGTTTCATTTTTCCTTCGCCGGAGCTTTACTTTTTACTTTCCCGCCGGCGGGCGGAGGAAGAAGTGTGCGCCTTCGAACTCACTTGTCTAATTATTTATTACTATTAAAAATATATGTTTTTGCATTACTTTGCCGACAACGAAACACGAGGGCGACATGAAAAGTATCACTTTTCCTCCATATAAAATAATATACTATTTAAGGCATCTGGAGGATTGGCTGCACTTCCCCATCTACTAAGAATGTTCTTTGGTATTGGTTATGGTTATATTGGCGATTTAATCAAGAAAAAGAAGCTGATGGGAAACACCCTTACAAGAAAATCGTTTGTCGTTTTGTGTAAGTATGATACTGATTCCACAAAAAGGGAAAACGTTAAATAATATATTGTTTTAGACTTTCTTTAAATAAAAGCTTTGTTTTAAACCGACTCCAAAAACTAAAATTAAAAACAATTAAATGACAAATTTAAAAGTTTATCAAAATATTACACATAGTATACTTGTTAAAGTTAGTAAAATAACCTTTTTTGTTTTTATACTTAGTGCAATGTTTTAGAAAAATTACACTTTTTTTATTTTTAGCACATATCGTGCCCGGCATTCTACTTATGTGTATGACCTTGGTAAAATGCGACCATGTAGGTGCTGTCCTGATACTAATTTTCAGTATGTCTATTAACGGTGCTGCTGTAGTAACAAATTTGCAAAATGCACAGGACCTGGCACCTAATTTTGCCGGTTCTATTTTTGGTATTATCAGTTTAATTGGAGGAACGACTGGGTTTATTACGCCCGCTGTAACTGGAGCACTTATATCTAAAAATGTGAGTTATTATTTTTTTAATATGAATTGCAACAATTTAAAAAAATAGTTATTTAAGTCGTGATAAATTATTTTTTTGGATAGATTATATTACGTCTGAAATAAATTAGCTTTTTGTTTTCTTATAGGAGAAAGAACATAGCCCAATGCTTGAGGTGTGGGCCAAAATTCTCAAAAATGTTGTTTTTTTTCTCAGTTTTTCACTAATTCAACTAAGCGACGAATTTTTGTGAAAGTTATGTACTTTCATAAAATTATACATCGAACGAGTATATATGCATGTTAAAAAACAACCACTTTTTTATCATTTGAAAGGAAAATCCTATTTGGGATTTTTAAACCTTATTTTCATTACGTAAAATGTATTATACAAAATTATTCCGTATTTGGAGCTTATATTGCCTCTAAACAAACGTACGCTTTTGTTTAGCAGCAGCCAAACCATGACAATGTCAGAAGGTAAATTTCTCTTAATTGAAGGAAACAAAAACAAATTGTCTCAATGCTGAATCAGAAATTCCCTAATGGAAACGTTGTTAAACAAGCTGCAGAGGATGCTGACACAACCATTGTCAGAAAGGCTATAAAAAATGTTCCACGTTCTGAATTTGTGATTTGGGTAGGAGAAGATGTAGATCTTTTAATAATTATTACGGCGTTAACTTTCAATAGTGACTTGTTGTTTTTGATGAAGCCTAGGAAAGGAAAGTTAGAGACTGTCATCTATTCCCTGACACAGTTTAAAATGACAAACAAAGTTTAACAAAATATATTATTTTTTCACGCGTTAAGCGGATGCGATTCAACATCAGATATCTTCAGACAGGCGAAGATGAAATTTGTAGAGCTTTGTAACAAAGATGTGGAGATCTTTCTCTCTAAGTGAAATAGGTTTTACACTGTTTACAGAATAATATCTATAGCCTTCCAACAAATTAATTTGTGGAACGGTCAATTGATGGACCCAGTTCAATGGGGTTGAAAGGTTGCTAAGCATGGGCTGCTTTCAGTATTACCTAATAATACTGCCTGCAAATGTTTAAAGGAATGCCGAAATGCTTGTGGTTGCAGGAAGCAAAGAAAGAAATGTTCCTCAATATGATATAATTGCACCAATACACTAAATGAAATTGATGACGACTCAAACTGAAACGACGTCAAATTGATGCCACCTGACATTGACCACAAATTAGAAGATTTTCTAGATGACGAGGAGCTTAAAATGGATCGATTGATTTAGTCAGCTTCTACTTTCAAACGTAGCCAATTCAATTAACATTGTATTTACATTTTTTTTTCATTTGTTATCAATTACTCACACATCAAAACTTATATAAAAGCTTTTTGCACTTTAACTTAATTTTTTTAATTTTATTTACATATTTACATCACAATGTAAGTTTTTATTTTGGAATCCCTGGATTCACAACCAAATATTGCGCCAATGATCACACATACGATCTAATATACGATATGATGCTGTCCGATATCCAACTATTATATTATTTATTTCATACATTCCATTTTATGTTGCGAAAAATATGATTTTTTTTAAATTGTAAAAATGGTTGCATTTTAAATATGCATATCCTCCATATCAATTAATTTAATTTAATATATGTATTAATCGCTCAACGTAGAATTTAATTTACTTTCATTTATAAAAGAGTACAATTTTCCTTGTAACGCATTAAAAACGCATTTAAAATTTATTAGTAAAAAATAAAAAAGTTTAGAAATTTTGAGGTTTTTGGTACACTCCTTATACAGCACAAGCAAAAAATTGGTGTGAACTTTAAAAAACCCTTTTTAAACCCAAAAGAAAGGATGAAAACCATTTCCATCTTTCCGATAATTAAATCGTCTACAAAAAAAGTTCTTGATCTATCAGCCCAGAAAACGAAGCTGGAAAAAGTGCAAAACCTCGAAATGTTTTCAAAATGAATAGAGTTGTATGAAAATTTTTGATTAAGCTTAACTTACCCTGCTCTTCAAAATCTATATTATGCCTATGGGCGCTCTTTATTTTTGAGGGGTGAAAACTACCCTTTATTGCTAAAACCTATAAAACTATACATTAAAGTTTAAGTTAAGTAACATTTGACTCTAGTAAGTTGAAAAAGTAGTATTTGTTGTCTTTAAAACATTATTTAAAATATTTCAGCCCTTTAAAATCAACCCCTATTGTGATTTAAAAAAAAACATGTATTCTAAAAAATTAATATATTATTACAGTGTTTTGCATAAAAACTTGAGATTGAGCTTAACTTATTCTCCTCTTCAAAATCTCCCTTATGCTGAAGGTCACTTTTTATTTTTTAGGGGTGAAAACTATATCACTTATTGCAAAAACTTATAAAACTTGCATACTAAAGCTTAAGTCACATAAAATTAGGCTCATATAAATTGAAAAATAAGTATTTAATTCTTTAAAACATTATTTAATATATTTTAACCCTTGAAAATCAACCCTTATTATGATTTTAAAAAAATGTTAACCCTAGTAAAATTAACATATTGTCACAGATTTGTAATAAAAAAAAATTAACAGCTCAAAAGTATGACTAATTAGGTTTTGTAATTTTTAATCCTTAAAAATTCACCCCTTATAATATAACAATGCCAAAAATAGTACAAAACCGCAGATTTTTTAAAAAATACATCAACTCGCTTTTAAAATGCTCTAAAAAATTGTTTTTTTTAAGCAAACTCCTTCAGTTTTGTGATAAAAAATTATTTAAAAAACCATTTTGTTGTTTTTTTCAAAAGCTATAAGGTCCTATATTAAAACTGTTTAAAACCCTTACTGTTTTAGAGGGGTGAGTTTAAAGGGCTAAAACAAGGTAGTGCTCGTTTATATCTCACCTAATTTTCGTCATACAGTAAACTTTAAAAAAGTAAAATGTTTGCTATTTAAAAAGCTACAATTTAATACTCAGTAATTTTTACGTATCCCCCTTAGTTTTTAGTTATTTTTAAAAAAAGGTAATTTTTAATTAAAATTCGAAATTTAACCTTCACTTGCAGCTCCATTTTTTCAAAATTAATCAATTTAAATCGGTTAAAATTTTAGAATGTATTTATGATACATAGATAAAGAGAATTAAAAAAGGGCTACGACTTATTTTTCTTAGGGTGGTAGTTAGGGGGTTGTTTTCAAAGATTTTTGTACTCAAAATATGTTGGTCTAACCTTATTTTAATCATAACTCACTCAATTTTTATGATAATATACCTTTTTTTTAAAGAAACTTTTTGCAAATGCATCAAAAATTTATTATTTATTTTACTCAAAAAATACGTAGCTTTTGCGTTATTTACCTTTAAAACTTTGGAATTTTGTGTTTAATGGATATTAGCTAACCTTTAACAAACCTTAACTTGGTTTGTATTGGTCCCACAGCAATTACAAAAAAAAACATTTTATTGGTTTTTTAAAGGTGCTATTTTGTTATTTACAGTTTTCTTGAAAAATGCATACTTATCAAGTTTTTCCAAAAAAACGATTTAAAACGTTGATTTTATCGACGAAAAACTCCGACTTTCTATCGCAAATAACTCGAAGAATATCCATTTTACAAAAAAAGTGCATAGAACATTTTTTGCTTAATATAATAAAAAAATTCACCCCCGAGATGGTTTGGCAACCACCCAAAGGTAAAGGCGCCCTTCGGCTTGATATAGATTTTGATCCTTGGACTATTTGCTATCTACTGTCAAAATTTCAAGTCATTTTATGCATTTTAAAAAATTCAGAGGCAAAATGGTTTCATTCCTGGACTATATTACAAGTTTAAACGCAACCTGAGAAGCTAATAATTAAATTAAACAGCCTAGATGTAATTACTTGTTACATAATGTCAATTTATAATTATCATATTTACTTAAGATAAGAAAGATAATAATTTGGCAAATCTCTTTAATACAGTTGTAATTATTGATAATGATAATTACCGAAATTATATTTGAGATTAAAATATTTATTATCTACGTTATAGGTCGTTAAAAGAACAAACAATAATTACATGTTTAGCCTATCATAATATACAACAGAATACGCTTAAAAGCATAAGCTTTAAGGGTTTGATTTCTACTGTAAAAATTGTCCAAAAAGCATAGGCGGTCGCCAGTAAAAATTAAATCTTTTCAGCTACTTTATACGTTTTTTTTTCGCCTTTCAAGGAGCACCAATTTTTTTCTATTACTGATCTAACTATATATTTAAACAAATGAAGGTAGCAACCAAACGCTACTTTTTTGTTTTTTATTTTGAAATGGAGTGGCTGTTAGTAATTAAAGAATTTAAATTGAATTATTAAAAACTTAAATTGCACCCCATCAAAACCACTGCTAGGAGTGACAAAAATAAAGAAATTTAGAAAATTTCAAATTTCACCTTGGAATTGGCTCTCGTGGGATATAGGGGTCGTTGATTACGAATTCGCGGCCAAAAATCAAGTGAGCTTGATTTTTGACCCCGGATTCGTAATCAGCGACCCTAAAAACCCCCGATATAGGATTTTCGAGGTAGAATTTTGACTTATTAAAATTTCCCCATTTCTGTAACCCCTAGGGGGGGTTTTGATGGGGTGCAACCACCCTCACACGATTTTTGATTCGTAATCAGCGACCCCGAAAACCCCCGAGAGACGATTTCCAAGGTGAAATTTTTAATTTTAAAGAGTTTTACTACTGGAGATTATTGGGGGGTGGGAAAACTACCCTAGTTTTTTAATTTTTCATTACAAGGTACATTTTAGTGGTGATGCATATTCCTGAGCGGCTACAGAATACGTACAAACAAAAATTTTTAAAATCGGAGCTGTTAATCAACTTTTCCACATTTTACAGTATTTTCCGGCTTATTTACTGGGCTATAATTGCGAGCAGTCAATTTTTTTTGCAACATCCAACTATAATAAATAGCGAGTCTAAAAAACATTTTTTTATTATAATTTGAGGGAAACTTGGGGAAAATTTGTATTTGTTTATTTAAATGTTAATAAATAATATGGTAATAAACAAATAATTTTTTAAATGTTTTACTGTTTTCAAAATATGAATATCATGTCAAATCCTAAAAATTTCATTGAATTATCTTTAACGTTTTTTTTTTGCTATTGATTTTTTAATTAAAAGTCCGCAAAATTTTTATTGTAATTACAATTGTTTTTAAAATGAAAATTTTGAAAAATTGTTTGGGATATAAACCTAAATTCCATGATCGACTAAAAAATGGGGAGGTCCACATGCAATTAAAAACAGATAAGGCCTGGTCAACAGTCCTAATATAAATATTTAGGAACTAACTTTCATATCATCTTTAGGCTCGGTACTTTCATTAACGGATAAAATTATTTTCCGGATAATTTCCATAATAACAATTGTTGTGACAATCGTAACCATGGAAATTTATAAACCTAAATTCCATGATCGACTAAAAAATGGGGAGGTCCACATGCAATTAAAAACAGATAAGGCCTGGTCAACAGTCCTAATATAAATATTTAGGAACTAACTTTCATATCATCTTAATGGTATTACAGTTCTATAGGTCTTAAAAAGTGAATGAATGACAGTAAAAGTCATTTTGCACTATTTCTTATTAAGGTACATCATATAAAAAAAGTTTTTTTTTCAATTTTTCGGCCCATATTAAACACTTTTTAAACTCTTACGGATTTTACTTTATAATAAGCATCACTGTCGGCAGTCTAGCCTGCCTAAATCACTCCTAAGTACGTATGTCTTTGCTAGGTACTCCCACAGATCCGAACATGCACGATTGGTTATAACGTATAACGCTGTAACGGTGTAAAGGGTTGTGGAAAGTTATACTTCTGCTTATTAATTGCATGCAAAAAATTTATTTCGGATTTGTTATATGTAATTTGATAGTGTTTTATGCATTTGCAAATGGCTTGGAAAATTTATCGATATTAAATTTATTATATTTGCAAAAGATTTATTGATAATGCCATTTTTGCATTTTCGTTAACAATACGTCGTTTATTTTTAACTATTTAGGATCCAGTAATGTATTGTGTTTTAAAAATGACACAACTATTAAATGTATTTCTTAATTTTGTCTGATATGCAAAGAATCCATTGTAAAAATAGTAGCTTGCTTACCCTATAAATTATTTACCCGGTCAAGTTATCCCGAATATTAGGGCTATCCTTGCATAAATTCCCAAAAGGTGAACATTTACGTGGACCTTATGGATACCATTATAATGAAGTTGTGAAAAGTCCCCATCGATCCCATGTGTGCAAAAAATTTGATACAAAGTCAAAGTTTGCGAAAATGAGTTTTTTGGATTTTTTGACGAAACGGTGAGTTTTATAATAAAAATAACTTTAACAAAAATTAAAGATCATGTAATTGTCTACAGAAATTATTCCTACACTTTTTTTCCTAAAATTTACGATTTCTGAGAAAAGCGACTCTAAAATTTACTAAGGTTTATTCCCTATACTATGCACAAGTTTCCACGCCACCTGTGAGGTAGTGTACTTGACGCGTTTTTTTAACATGGTTTCCCCAGTAAGCCTACTCCTCGGTCTATTTTATTCAACGAACTCAAGGACTAGAATTAACGCAACGCCAGTTTGTAGGCAGGGTGTTTGGTATAGTGATCTGTTTGTTTTTGTTTTGAAAAAACGTAAACAAATTGCCAGATCTCAATAACCAAAATCAGGAAATTACCTTAAAACTGTAATAAAATTATTCAAAAATATTGGTTTTTGTGTTAATATAGGCAACATCGATTTAAATGTAAACATTTATTAATATGACAGTTCCAAGCACCGACAACAAGAATGTTTTGGACAGCTGCTGCATTCGTTTAATGAAAAATGATAGTAAATCAGGTGTTGTACGGCACTTCGATGTCATTTTATCTTTTTCTAGTAGGTTGTATTATTCAATAACACGTTTTGTAAACTGAGTTGATCAACAGCAATCGAATTGAGCATCTAAAGTAAATGTCATATCTATCTGTCACTTCAGATAATAAACAAAAATAGTTTTCCGGCTTTTAAAATAATTTTTAACTATAAAGAATCATCGATTTATAAAAATGTAATTTATGGTGCAGTGCCATAAAAATTGAAAAAGTTATTATTTTCGAAGTAATGTTATTCAGTGTTTAAGCAATGTTGGCGGTCCAGTGTGTTTACAAGAACTATCCCTCCTTGCCCCCTGAATATATTAATGCCAAACAAGGTTTGTTTACTTTATTTCTATCCAAGAATTCGTTGATTTTATTAAATCTTAGTAGAATAAAAGGTCTTTTCATTTAAGATCCATGATACCCATTATGTGAAGCTCAATATTACCGTCTAATGTATTTACATTTATATCAGCATTGTCTGCAACATATTGAATAAACGTGCCACTTTCTGGTGATGAGATATGAGGTGGACGATGAAAAACTGTTGCTGCCTTGCACATCATAGTTTCATTATAAGATGCGGACATACCAAAGATCAAAAAAAATTGTATGAGACGTTTTGAGGCAAATCGTCAATGAAAAAAAAAATTCGAGACCCAATTGCAGCTTGGACTTTAAAGACCGAGGGCAAACTGCAGTCATAATGCTTTAACCTATGTTTGTACTTATCAATTTGTATTGTTCTAAATTAAACCGTTTATCTTTTTAAATTATTTGTTCCAAAAATAGGCCAGTGACTCTGGAATAAGACTATTTATATCTTCAAACATACGACCTGGTGGGGAGTAATAAGAATTATCGATGACTACCGATTGAATATCTTCCCGTATGATTGCGGCCGCAGCTTTCAGGATCTTAAATCGCTCTTCTTCGCCATTATTTTATAGATTTTTTTCACTCCAAGATTGATTTAAAATATCTTGATGATTGTCAATAAAACATATAAATGTTAGTTGTCCCGGTTTTCTTTAAATAAAAGTGTAGTTACTTTACAAATTCTATGCCAAAATTTCTTTGTATTGAAAATAGCGATGACTGTTTAGATTAAAGAAATTTAAAAATGTCTGCGGCAGCAATCATTTGGAAAGATACTCAATCGGTAGTCATTGATAATTCTCATCGTCGTATGTTTAAAAATATAAATAGTCATAATCCAGAGCCACTTCCTTATTTTTTTAAACAAATTATTTAAAAAAATAAACGGTTTAATTTAGAACATTCAAAATTAGTATGTACAAACATTAGTCATAGCATTATGACAGCTGTTCGTCCTCGGTCTTTTAAGTCCAGACTACAATTGGGTGTCGAAGTTTTTTTCATCGGCGATTTGCCTTGAAACGTGTCATACAAATCTTATAATGAAGCTATGATGTACTAGGCAGCAACAGTTTTTCATCATCCACCTCATATCTTACCACCAGAAAGTGGCACGTTTATTCAATATATTGCAGACAATGCTGATATAAATGTAAATGCATTAGACGCTTCACATAATGAGTATCATAGATATTGAATGAGAAGACCTTTTATTCTTCCAGCATTTGATAAAATAGACCGTGGAGTAGGCCTACCGGGGAAACCACGTTATAATAACGCGTCAAGTACACTACCTCACAGGTGGTGTGGAAACGTGTCCATAGTATAGGGATTAAGCTTTAGTAAATTTTAGAATTGCTTTTTTTTCAGAACTGGTAAATTTTAGGCAAAAAAATGTAGGGATAATTTTTGTAGACAATTAAATAATCTACAATTTTTGTTAAAACTATTTTTATCATAAAACTAACCGTTTCGCAAAAAATCCAAAAAAACTAATTTTCGCAAACATTGACTTTGTATAAAAATTTTCGCACACATGGGATCGATGGGGACTTTTCACAACTTCATTTTAATGATATTCTGAACATTTATGTAAATTTTCAGCTTCTTGGGAATTTATGTAAAGTCTATTTTGACCGGATAATATAGGATTATAAATAATACTTTATTAGATATTGTTGTTTTCTAGAATGGAATTCACGAATGGTCCAAGAACTTTATCATTGGTGGCAGCGTCTATATAGGTTGTGGACTATTCTTCATACTATTCGGCACGTCAGAAATGCAACCATGGAATGAAAAAGTAGAAGAAAAAGGTAAAGGAGAGGAACTGTCATTTAAAGAAGTTATTGAGCAAGAAAATGACAAAAACCAAGAACCAAATGAAACCACGAAACTTAATGCCTAATGAATGAGTCAATATAGGTGCAAATTATTCTGACTCGTTTTACATATCTTTAGGAAAAATTGTCGGTAAAGAAAGAAAATAAACAAAATAAAGGACAAAACCAAATAATAAAGTTAAACCAGGATATTTATTCTAAAAATGTCTCTATGTGTATGTGTGTGTTGGATCAGTATATCTAATCTGCCAAATTTTGTTGTAATACTAAAACAAAAGATTATAAAAATAAAATAATGCTACAAGTTTGCTATAATTTTTTTATTCATGTACAGGGTCTTTATTAATGTCCGTAAACCACGTGTTGGGGGTTGCCTATTCAAAGGTTGCAAAAAATGTAATAAAATATCCCTAGAAATATTCATAGGCGCCGTGCATTTTTAAATGTCAAAAACATTTGTTTTTTTTTAAGTTAGAAAATATACGATTTATTATTTTTTCAAGTAATCGTCATTTGAACCAAGTTATTACAGCTTTTTTAAATAGTTTTGCATGCATTTAGTTTTAAGTCTCTTGTTTGCCAATAATTTAATTAGCTGGATTTAGGTAGGAAAAATGTTGGGTTTGACGAAGATTTGTCATATTTTATTATATCTTTGGATTTTTGTTAATTTAAACTTAATAGGAAAATTCAAGTCACGTTAACTCAAAGTTTACACAGTTTGTTTTACTTAATTAAACTAAAACTACTTGACTTAGATTTATTTGTACATTGGTAATAAGTTACACTACATAAGTGTTTTTACACGTCAATTATTACATAATAAAAAAATAAGGATAAATATTACATGCCAAAAGAAATTAAAATAAAACAATCTACAAAAAATTTCTATTATTTAAACATTTATACAGAAATCATAAATCAAGTTTCGATAAAGGTATGTCGATTCTCCGTGGCCCAAGCTCGGTAGTTCTGACTATTAACATAACTCGACAACAAGCTTTATTAGAGAAGAAAGTACGGTCCAAAACATCCTTATTGTTAAGAATTTCATTAAGCAATTGGCAAAACTGCACCCTCTTTGAAAAATTTGGTGGAAGGAGTTCTTGCAATACTGTGACCTTATATGGATGCATTTCCAATTTTATGGTTAGTGCTTAATGGCAAGTACCAACAGACATTCCTAAAAAAATGTTTTGCACTGGTAACATAAAATTCAATGTTTATTTAAAATAGTATCCTTACCACTTTAAGTAGACAATTTCAAACTTGATTTGCTAGGACCATGCTCCATTCGGGCACGTATATCATTAAGAACAGATAGGCTTTCTTACTTAACAAGATTGTCAGCAAACCTTTCGCTAAACTGTTCCATGCAGCTTTGGAGAGAATATGACCAAGTTCCATCCTCATAACGAGTTGCGCTTCTAAAATGTGGCATTATTATAAACGCATATTGTTCTGCGGCCCACATTTTAAACGTTTTTTAAAAGTAAAAAACAGTTTTATTTACGTAACCTCAATAACAAAACCACATGTAACTTACCTTTAAAACATAAATAATGCTAAGTAGACCTCAAAAGAACTTTTTAAAGCTTGTTATGTTCGTTTTTTGAAATAATTTAATCAAAAAAATCTAAAAATTTTCAAAAAAAAAACTATTCAAAAATCAAATACCGCCAACGCAAACAATGACCAAGTCAGTCAGTAGTGTCAGTCAAGTCAATGTTAAACAGAGCTGGTAAATGGTCACATAAAAAAAAATAAATGAAGGCAAAATTTGGGAATTTTTTTCTAACTTGGCAACATTGTTAATAAGAAGGAAACCAAGCAGTGGAGCCACTATTCGAACCAAAATCGCGTGGTCACGTGGTTTACGGACATTAATGAAGGCACTGTACTTTAAATTCCCCTTGAGATTTAAAGGACTACATATAAGCATTTATCTGTAGTCAAACATAGGTTACACCGGGTGACACACGATGCTTTTACCCTTCCCAGTTTTTATGATGGTTTTTAAGGTATAGGTACCTTTAAAAATTTAACATTGAAATAGAAGCATAAATTATTTTTTGGCGTTATCTTAACCTTAAAATCACTTTCAGTCTAACCGGAAGTACCATTGACTGAAAACAAAGTACGGTCATTATTGCTGCTTTAAAAAATCACTTTTACTTAGTAAGCTTGAAAAACCAAAAAATTACCTGTTTATTTGTTTTTCTAGCAATTGTAATATTTTATATTTTTTAATAATAAATTACATACATTTCGTAATTTTAATTTTAATGTAAATGACGTAAAAAAAAATTAGATATAAACACCCCTTTTTTATTTTATGATTAAATTCCACACTAAAATTCTTTTTAATGACATATCAGGACATAATATTGTTTACCTCCAAGATGACTTCCTGAGCTTACTTTCGTCCCAAATCAGTAGGAGTAGTAGGCTGTGGAAACTGAGAGAAGGTTCATGTCAGGCCTGGTGTTAGGTCTACTTTCTATATTTTTTAATTTGGTTATTGTCTTGAAAGTTGCCCCCTCTCCGATTTTGACCAAATTTAGTATACGGGGATTTTTGGGGGCGCTGATTACGAATCTGACAAAATATTTTTTCGGCAACTTTCGTTTTCGAGATATTCATCATCAAAGTTGAAAATCAAACTAACCTTATTTACACTAAGTATTCCTCCTTCTTTTTGCACAGAATTGTTTATTTTTGTACTAAATTGGCACAAAATATTTCACAAACACCGTTTAAAAACTTGTGTTATATTTATTTTACACCTTTTTCCATTTAATTGCAAACCTCTACTTTCACACGACGCGACGCAAAGTGGCCGCAATCATGTATACACCAGGCATTTTATAAACAAATATGGCTGCTGCCTTTGAACTTGAAAGTTTGCAATTTAATGGGAAAAAGGTGTAAAATAAATAAAAAAAAATGGTTTTAAAAGGTGTTTATAAAATATTGTGAGCCACTTTAGTGTAAAAATCAAGAATTGTGTACAAAAAGAAGGGGGAATATAGTGAAAATGAAGCTAAATTCATTTTCAACTTTGATAATAAATATATCAAAAACAAAACGTTGCCGAAATTTTTTTTTTTTTCAGATTTGTAATCAGCGCCCCAAAAAACCCCCATATACCAAATTTGGTCAAAATATGAGAGAAGGCAACGTTCGAGACAATTACCTTTAATTTTATTGCTGAAAACACATTAGGTATAGTCTGTCTTAAAGTATATCGTTATGGCTTTTGACAGACCATACCCCAATAAAGCTTTAACGATTTTATTACCTATTGTTATTGGATAAACCCATTTGTTCATAAGGGCAGGTATGGGCCAGGTATTTCTTGAGTATTAACCATTAGGCATATAAATATTTTGGCTAATTTTTAGTGGCAGTGTTGAACAACCGTTTTTAATGTGCGTTTCGAAAAAGTTGTTTTACGAGAATATAACTATGTCGCGTCGAAATCATTTGTCATTAGATGCAAATAATCAGTAGAGGTCTAATTAAACAAGAAGCTTTAAAAGAAACCTGTCTACTTACAAAAACTCCAATATTATCGATAAGGGATATCATTATTAGTGAAGAATTGAACAAAAGAGAAAAACGTAGTGATTTTCAATCTCACCGTATAGACAATAGTGATTAGAACCTAATAAGAAGAAAAATATATTGTCTTTATGAAAGTAAAGTTATTCCTACCTTGGATAAACTAAAAAAGAAGCTAGACGAAGACGAAACCAATATAAATATTAACCGTGCCACCCTCCATAGAGTTGTTTGTAAAATAGGATTTAAATACCGCAAAATAGACAAAAGGCAAGTAGTAATGATTACGCACAGATTACGCACTTGGAGATTTAATTACCTTTAAGAAATTAAAAGATATAGGTTTGAAAACAGATTCATAATTTACCTTGATGAAACATGGTTCGATACACACGACACAGTATCCAAAGGATGGGTTGATTCAAGTCAAAAGTGTCAGAGGAAAGCACCTTCAAATAAAGGAAAACGCATTACCAAAATACACGCTGATTCAGAAGACGGATTTGTCCCAAACTGCTTGCTGTTGTCTGCAAAGAATATTAAGGATTCTAGCTTGGATTATCATGAGGATACAAGTGCAGAACTTTTTGAAAACTGGTTTCAAAATTATCTTTTAAAAAATATTCCAAACAACAGTGTTATTGTTATGGATAACGCAAGCTACCACAGCCGTCTGCTACACAAAGCACTAGCTTCATCAAGTTCAAAAACTGAAATCCAGGAATATTTGTTAGAAAATGATATTTATTTTGAATTCAGTTACAAAAAAACGCATCTTTTGGAAGTCCTAAATTCATATGCATTTAAAAAACAATATGTATGTGATAATTTGGCTGAACAGGCTAGGCATACTGTCTTACGGCTTCCTCCGTATCACTGTGTGTTTAACCCCATAGAGCATTCGTGGAACCAAGTAAAATCAAAGATCAGAGCAAAAAATGTTACACCTACTTTAAGTCCCAGTGTTAGCTGAAAAAATTCACTACAACACATTATAAAAATTGAAGACTCTTACAATTCTATCCAAAACAACATAAATCCTATTGTAATTAATCTCAATGATGACTCTGATAGTGAAACAGAATAAGATTTAGATATTTAGATTAAAAATGTAATTATGTATAGATAATGCAGTTATAAATTTATTAAAACTTTGCATATATTTAATTTTTTAATGTAATTTTAAGATTATACTTACCTAAATAAACAATAAATTATAAATATTTATATTACTAAAGTCCGTCCCTAATGTTCTGCCCTTTAATACCTACTGATCCGCAGTTTTATTGCTGTCGGCAGGTATAATCCATAAATGAAGGCAAGAGCTAACACGGTATACTTTGAGACAGACTATACATCGCAAACAATTTAAATAAGGAAAACCTCTATTTTAGAAACACTAAAAATTGAAATTACAAAATGTATGTAATTTATCAAAGAAAAATACAGAATATTACTGACAGTAAAAGTCAAATAGGTGATTTTTTTGCTTTCACAGCCTATTAAGCAGAAATTACTTTTTAAAACAGAACTAATGGTAGTACCATATTTTTCCTAAAAGTAAAAAGATATATTTTTAAAAAGAGAGTTTTATTGAGAATTTAAATATAGAAAAAAATAGTCGGAACCTATAGTATTTAAAATAAGAAAGTGGATGGTATTTTTCGGAAGTGAATTTGAGATTGTGATAGTGTCAAAAAATATCATTTTTTTTAAGAAAGGAAAATAACAACCTATGTCACCCGACTTGTTTTTGACCCTTTCAGTATGGGATGTTCCTAAATGGAAATTTTACAACAAAAAAACTTAAAGAATTGACATTTGATATTTAGATTACTTTGAAAATTTTGTGAAGTTACCTTAAATAGTTTTAATGATCCGGTTAATTCCTGAGGAAACAAATTTAGGATTTTTGTAGGAAGGTAAGAAAGTTTTCTGGACATCATGTTTATAAATATTTTTGGTAATTGTCTCGAAAGTTGCCTTTTCTTTGATTTTGATCAAATTTGGTGTACGCGGATTTTTTGGGGCGCTGATTACGAACCTGAAACTGAGGCAGCTTTTGAGGCAATTACCATACTTTTTATCCTATTTTGATGTGTAAAGTAATCCCTGGAAACGTAAGCTTATTCTAGGCACCCAGTAAAGGTTGGAACATACATAGCTCTTTTTAAGTTACATTCGTTAGGTGTTATATTCTACGGTTAACATGTGCAACTATAAAAACCCCAACAAAAACAATGATTTAATAATGAAGCAAAAATTACCTTTTGTCAAATGTGTCAAAAAATTCTGGATATGACAAATGGCAAATATTGAAGGTACTATAATTAATAAAATTAAAAGGTTTAAGCTTATCTAAACTTAATAATAAATACATTAAACTAAAATGGGTAAGTAATAAAATTAGGTTTGATATTTCTGTTCCCAATTTTTTAATTTTTAAGGATTTAAAGAATGTTGTGCAAAAATACCCGTAAGAAATTATATCGTACTAATGGTTTTTCTGACAACTTATATAAACTATACTACAAGAAGTAATATGTCTATCAGCTTGCCAGCTATGGTAAAATTAGGTAAAAAAGAAATAATTCCTGAATGTAAACGAGACGAAGTAAAAGCTAAGAATACTACAGTTAAACAAGATGATGTAAGTAGATAATTATATTCTGATAAAAGACCATTACATTTTATTGAAATCCAGTCTTACCAATCGGGAATTTTAAAGAGTGTAGTCTTGAAATATATGCAAGACTTGCTTCACTTAAATCATAGTTTAAAGAATATACATTATATAAGTTGGGTCACCTGCATATAAACCTTTAATGTTTTGACTTCAAAGACACCGTGCGGCGTCTCCGCCGATCGCGAACCGACAAAAAAGTTTTAGGGGATATTTGTGTAAACGATACCAATTTATTCAAGGTTTCCCCTAATCGGATTGTCAAAGGAGAATAGATTTTTTATAATTTGAATAATTATAACGATATTATAAGCATAATGTTGATAATATTTTTTATGGTCATTAAAGGCACTCTAAATAAATGTTAAATTGTTGTCTCTATTATTTTTTAATAATTTTACCTAAACTACAAATCGGAGTAGATATTTACCCCGGGTAAATTTTGATACGTAAATAATAATAAGTAAAATCGTAACTGTACTTTTGAATATTTTGCATATTTGTTAAATTTATCTTTATTTTTTTATATTTTCTTGAAGACCAATACTTTATGGATATTAATTTGATTTTTCCATTGATCGGATTCTTAATTTTTGTGAAATCTCAAAGTCCCAACTAGATATACTTTTTTAGAAAAATATCACGATGATGTATTTTTTCTTAAAGCCAAATGTGTCCTCTGTGAAACACCGTTTGAAATTCGGAGATGGGTTGTTTAGAAAAAAATTTTTTTTTGTTAAATGATTGTTTAGATGTTTTTAAGTACTTATAGCTATTTAAAACAATTTTTAACCAACTAAATCTTGATTAAATTCAATTTGCTCTTCACCATTCTCTTGAAAATGCAAAAATTCGAGTACTTATAAATCAGATTACTGCTTTCAGAACGATTTTAAGAGCAAAAATCTCGTTGAGTAAATGTTTACCCCGGTTTGTACTTTACAGGTAAAAAAATGGGTTTAGAGTTCTAAGTTTATTTTATTATTACAGATGAACAAGTAAATATTTATCTAGCTATCTATCCATCTATCTATTGTATAATGTAAAGTGAAATAGACATTTATTGTAACCATCTAAAACGGTCGACCAGACTTTCACGGATAATTAATGGGTCACTAGCAAAATATGTAGACATGCACAACAATTGTTATTTGTGTATTAGGAGCGCAAAATAAAATATTGCAGCTGTTTTCTATTTTGATAGTACACAAAGGGCGAAGGCCTAAATATCAACGTACATGTCTTAAGAGTGGTAAGAAAAAGTCTATTGACACGAGACCTAAATACTTGGTGGTGGTGGTTTGTTTGATTTGGTGATAGTAGGTTCCACCGTCTGAACACTCTAGTGATGAAGGAACTAACAAGGTGGAAAATTCGGGACCTCTCAAGCTAGACTGTAAAAGAATGCATAAAAACGACACTACGTGTCGCTCTATTGGGAGCTGTCACTGGTGGCACTATACTGGCCAACTTCTTAAAGCAGAAGCCGTAAAAATATCTATAAAAAGCGGTACGCGAGAGAAGAAGGCTTTTCTGTAAGCATGAAATCAAAGGAAAATGCTTAAGAGCTGTGGGAGACGCCATTCCCCAGACATGCAAACAATACTCTAAAGATGGTCTAATTATACATTAGAAGGTACATATAGGTTATTTTACTTACGTTTTTAATAGAACAAATGTTAAAATATACCCTCCCTAGCAAGTTCACTGGGAAACCTACAGATGGAATCGCATATGAATCAATGCGGCTCCTAAAAGGCTTTGAAAAATCCTCGTCTTTAAAATGCAAAGCCCAAACTCCAATACCCGACTTGTTTCAGCGTATAATTAGCAAATTTGTGGAACTTAGTGAATCAAAAATTTTACCAAGCTCGACATTTAAAAGTTTCATATATTTTTAATACAAATACCAATAAAATACCCCAACCTATATAAATTTATATTAATATGATCCTTTAGGCATCTAAAAAACCAAAATTGCCTTTTTTTCTACTTTCACAATTATCCACTAAAACAAATATTATTACCACACGTATTCCACAACTTTTAGGGACACCATGTACCCAAAGCACACGGTTACAGAAAACAATTTCTGGGCCGGGCCCAGTCGGCTTCACACCATAGACTGGTACGAATATATTGGACAGGCATAAGACGGGGGGTTTTTGAGAGCCGCAACGAGTGAGGACTCATATATTGTAAATCTTTAAACTATGCCTAAATATTTCACTGGTTGTTAAAAAAGACTTTGTCTGGCGTCAACAAAAAATTGTGTTCATTTTTAACAACCAAGGGTTCACCAGAACAAACAATTAATTAACACATTAAATATTTTAGCTATTTTTTAAATCACCGTAATAATGTTTTATCCCTAAAATAAAATATCTTATTACTTTATCAAATCCAAAAAAAAATTTTTTATGCCAAATTTATTGTTGGAAGATTTATGTCCCAGATTTATAACAGCTCGTATTCTAAATACTCACAACATTAAAATCTTGGACCCCACGGGTATTCCGTAATTTATATCCTTTTTAAATAAAATAGTAAATGTTTTTAAATTATGTTTATTTGTAAAGTTATTTTTCCAAAACAATATTGTTAAAAAATGTAAAAATTTTTCAACAAATAAAAAAAATATTGCATTTTTAGGTAAATTGATTACAAAACAATTGACAAAACATTTTTTGTCCAAGACGAACATCAATCAATAGTCAGAAGACCTTTCTGTTTTCGTAGCATATTGACACGAGTATGCATTGAAACAATCAAGCGGTTGATCGTTTCTTGAGGAATATTTTCCATTCTTTTTCTGCCGCTGCAACTAACTCTTCCGCATTTTGGGGTGAGTTAATGCGCTTGTGAACCACTCTAGAGACAAAATCCCACATGTTTTCAATCGGATTCATATCCAGCGAGTTAGCTGGCCAGTCTACCGGCTGATATGTCCTTGTTCAAATGCCTCTATGAACCGTTCTTTGCGCGATTTGGCCGGGCGTTGTCGTCCATGAAGATGAAATTCTCGCCCAAGATAAATAATGGGCCTGATGACACTTTTAATATAAACTCGACTTGTCATATTCTGAGGTATAGCAATTAATGGCGTTCGGCGATTGAACATGATTCCTACCCTACACATTACTGTCCCTCCTTCATAGGGAGCAACCTCTTGAGAAAAAAGTCTCCCTTGACGACCTGGCTCTCGCCAGACTCTTTGCCTGTTCTCATCACTCTGCAGTCCAATTCTGGTTTCATCTGTAAATAAGACCCATCGCCACTGCCGCAAAAGCCATTCCCTATGTTCTCGCTCCCAATGTAAGCGGGCAGCTCGGTGTCGTGGAAGTAGTGTAGGTACCCTTAAAGGCCTTCTTGCACGAAGATTTGCCAGATGCATTCTTCTTCTAACTGTAAAGGACGATATAATACGACGGCAAAACTTACCTTGAAAGTGAGCTCTAAGGGCTGGAGCTGAAGCAGCTCGATGTCTACGGGCATATTGAACCAAATATCGATCCTCCCGTTCATGTCTTATTCGAGGTCGACCACTACGTGGTCTTCTTTCAACTGTCCCAAATTCTTTGTACCTTTGAACTATTCGCACAATTGACGATCTTGGAATGTTTAACATCCTGTGTATATGATGATTGGAATGTCCAGCATCATGCAGAGCAACAATTCTTGCCCTATCAAAACCATTAATTTCACGTCCCGGCATTATTTTTAAAAGAAAAAGAAATTTACTTTGCTAAATATTTAATAAAACTGACCAACATGTTTTAAAAATTTATAAAAATCAAAAAAAATTTTATCTGTCAATATTTTTCATCTTGTTTATTTACCCTTCCCATCTTTTTTTTCCTAGCAACAAAAACGCATTAAACATACAGCAAATAGATTATATACGCAACAATTCTTGCCCTATCAAAACCATTAATTTCACGTCCCGGCATTATTTTAAAAGAAAATTATGAAATTTACTTTGCTAAATATTCAATAAAACTGACCAACATGTTTTAAAAATTTATAAAAAATCAAAAATATTTTATCTGTCAATATTTTTCATCTTGTTTATTTACCAAATACCTCATCTTTTTTGCCTAGCAACAAAAACGCATTAAACATACAGCAAACAGATTATATACGGGGGGGTCCAAGACTTTTAATGTTGTGTGTAAATAAATAAGTACTGTAAATTATGCACACCAAATTGCTTTTATTACCGAAATAACTATGTTTCCAAAATAGTGAATCTGTCGCCAAATGAATTATTATAATTAGAAAATACTGGAAACGATTTTTAAGAAGTAGGTAAGTGTTTGTAAGTTATTGTTTGTATGAAAATTAATATTTTATTTCTTGTAAAAATGAGACAAATCGGAATCTTAACTCACCAAGATAATAGCAACACTTAATTCGTTTAGTTTTGATTAGTTTTGTTTAGCCTGGCTAGTTCTGGTGGTTTGTTCATTAAGTGCTAGCGCATACATATAGAGTCTTCGCCAATAGTAAAGAGTACAATGACGTCAAATGCGCACAAACCGATATTCACCGAGGCAGCAACACGTGGGTCAGTGCAGTGTGTACTATCCGGACATCGGCATCGGTAGCGTGTTTATATTGATGTGAATATTACGAAACTAAAATTATTGTGTGTTTATCTTTGAACTTTTATGTGTGTTAGTGTGATTTATTAATTGTTGTGACTGTTTGGTGAGTTTCTGTTCCGATGCGCCTTCTTCAATTTAATTTTATTTAGAAGTATATTTTACAGTAGATTCTTTGGAAATTGTTTACAAAACGGTTTTCTGCTATTTTAGCAATTTAAAAAAAATTATATAGACACATTCTAGTACTTACCCGGAATAAAACCCTACCTACGCAGATGGAAAATATCCTATATTTTTCTTATTTTTTTAGTTTACAATCTTGCGGGTCAGGGGAGCGAATAGGGGTGCTGGGTGGGGTAAAAATATATTAGCTGCTAGTAATTTACTCAAGTCACATTTATCACAACACAATTTGTTAAATTACACTAAAAAAAAACAGTTTTTTTTTTAATTAGTGAAAAATTTAGAAAATACTGGAAACGATTTTTAAGAAGTAAGTAAGTGTTTGTAAGTTATTGTTTGTATGAAAATTAATATTTTATTTCTTGTAAAAATGAGACAAATCGGAATCTTAGTTAAATTAAAAGAAGCACACATTTGTTAAACAAACTCAAACTTAAAATGCTTTATTTTCTAAAAATGGTAAGCAATCTTATTGACAAAGCCGGAAAAAAATCATCTACTAAAAATATTTAAAGACAAATATATTTTTAATAATTATACATCATCAATATTTACTGATTAAAATTAAATAAAAAAATTAAAAACGTAATTATTTCAACAATTTCTATAATTAAACATCTGAACCGCACGCCGCCACTGCCATTTAATATCGAAACCTGCTGCAAAGAAAGACGGAGAGACCACTCTCTCGGTTTATTCGCGCAGCCAACGATGACGTCAAAGTATTCTTTACCATTGACAATTACTTCTACAATACATTACTAATTGTTTTCAAATAGTTTAGCTTTAATAGGTTGGTGACAGATTTATCATTTTAAGAATGTATCAGTTTTTACAATAGAATAATTTTTTGACTTATTAAATCCGCCCCAAACAAATTAATGAGTAGGCTTAAAAGAAAGACATCCAGTTTTCAACTAGTTTTATAAAGATTTGAGAATTCGGCTACATGACAAAATTTTAATGGTTTTTAAAGAACATTATAATATTTATAACAATGATCAAAACGTACTACCTCTTTTAGGCACGAGAAAGGCAAATCCATCGTATTCTATATTCTTATAGGTATTTTCTATATTTTTAAATAAAAAATTTTTTTAGCAGTTTACTCCAGGCCATACAGAAAGACACTTTTAAAGATACATATAATTTAAAAACCTACTTTTTCCTACCTAAATACACTATATAGTCCAGGAAACGAACCATTTTTACCTCACAATGTTTTCAAAATGCTTAGAATGACTTGAAATTTTGACAGTAGGTAGGGAATAATAATCCAAGGCAGAGCCAAGGATCAAAATCAATATCATGCCGAAGGGCGCCTCTACCTTGGGGGTGGTTGCCAAACCATCTTGGGGTGGACTTTTTTATATTTTGACCACAGAAATCAATAGAAAAATAATTTTTAAGCAAAAAATGTTCTATGCATTTTTTTGTAAAATGCATACTTTTCGTGTTATTCGCGATCGATAGTCGGAGTTTTTCGTCGATAAAATCAACGTTTTTATCGTTTTTTTGCAGATAACTCGATAAGTATTTTATCAAAAAAAAAAATGTAAATATCAAAATTGTAGCTTTTAAAAAAATGAATGTAATGTTTTTTTTTTGTAATTGCTATGCAACCAATACAAACGAAGTTGTGGTTTGTTAAAGGTTAGCTGTTGTTCATCAAACACAAACTTTTAGAGTTTCAAAGGCAAATAACGCAAGACGTACGAATATACCCTAATTAAAATAAGTCGTACCCCCTTTTTTAATTCTCTTTATCTATGTATTATAAATACATTATAAAATTTTAACCGATTTAAATTGCTTAGTTTTGACAAAAACGGAGCAAGTAAAAATCAAATGTTGGAATTTTAATAAAAAATTACCTTTTTTTGAAAATAACTCGAAAATTAAGGGAAATACGTAAAAATTACTAAGGTGTCAAATTGTAGCTTTTTGAATTACAAATATTTTGTTTTTTTTTAAATTTACTTTATCACGAAAATTTAGTGAGATATAGTGTGTATAGACGAGCACAACCTGTTTCAGCCCTTTAAACTCACCCTTTAAAAAAGTAAGGGTTTTAAACAGTTTTAATATATAGGACTTAATAGCTCTTTAAAAAAAAACAACAAAATCGTTTTTGATATAATTTTTTATCACAAAACTTAAGAAGTTACGCTTAAAAAAATTTTTTGGAGCATTCTAAAAGCGTTCATTTTTTTTTTTTTAATTTGCGGTTTTGTACTTTTTTTTGCATTGTAAGATTGTTAGGGGTGGGTTGTTGAGGATTAAAAAATTACAAAATTAAATTAGTAATACTTTTGAGCAATCACATTTTTTTAAATACAGCTCTGCGAAAATATGTTTTTTTTAGGGTAAACAATTTTTTTATTAAATCATAATAAGAGTTGATTTTCAAGGGTTAAAATATATTAAATAATGTTTCAAAGAACTAAATACTTATTTTTCAATTTATAGGAGCCTGATTTTATGTGACTTAAGCTTAAATATGAAAGTTTTGAGGGTTTTTGCAATAAGGGGTAGTTTTTAAACCTAGAAAATTAAAAGCTACTTGCTAAGCCTAATTCCAAATTTTTATGCAAAACACTGTGATAAGGTATTAATTTTTTAGGGTATTTTTTTTAAATCGTACTAAGGGTTGACTTTTAAGGGCTCAAATATTTTAAACAATGTTTCAATGAAAAAAAACTGCTTTTTCAACTTATTTGAGTCACATTTTACACAACTTAAGCTTTAATGTATAGTTTTATAGGTTTTAGCAATAAAGGTTAGTTTTCACCCCCAAAATATAAAGTGCGCGCATCGGCATAATAAAGATTTGGAAAAGGAGGGTGAAGTTAAGCTTAATCCCAAACTTTCATGCGAATCCATGCATTTTTAAAAAATTGTCAGGTTTTGTCCTTTTTTCAGCTTCGTTTTCTGGACTAACAGCAAAATATATTAATTTAAATGAACTTTTTGTAGACCGGTACTAAATATGATTGGCCTCAAGACATCCAAGGATTGCTTTTGGGTGCTTACTTTTATGGATACATGATTGGAAGTTTACCAGCCGGTATCATTTCTGAATGGTTTGGACCATACAAGACAATAATGGGTGCAACTTTACTTGCCGGGATACTTAACAGTATATGTGTATGGGTTACTCCAATTCACTGGTCGGTATTATTTCTGGCCAGATTAGGTATAGGTTTTACTGGAGTAAGTATATCTTTACGCTTGTCCAGATTTTGTATGGGTTTTACTGGAGTAAGTGTTTCTTTATGCTTGTCTAATTTTTATACGTTTTGTCCATCCCTTTTGATCTTTTTTCTGCAAGTCGGCAAGAGGGACCATTTAAAAGTACTCAAAAAAGTCCAAAATATAAAAGTCATTGGTCATGGGTTATATTAAACTTTTTTTCCAATCTTTCGAAAAAAAAACAAGATGGATAGAAGATCTATTTATACAGGGTTAACAAGTGTCTGAAAGGGGGAATAAAACCACTGGTTTTCCAAGTTAAAACCGGACAGGTCAAAATCAGTTTTGATCATTTAGTGGTCAAAAATGGTCAAAACATAAATGATGCACGTACTTTCAGTTATAAACATATTTAATGTCCGACTGGTATATTATTTGACAAATAATAATATTATGTCAAAGTCAGTTAAATACGAAATATTACCCTAGGGCGTTATTAAAAAAAATAACGCCTTAGGGCCTACAAATTTACCAATAAATAAACAATAAATTATCTTCATTTAAGCATTTATTACAAAAATACAAACATACTTACACAATATACTCATCATAATAAAAATTATTTTTAAAGTAAAACGTACAATTTTCAAACTGACCGGAAAATACCACATTTCCATACCCCACCGCAGTTGCTGTTTTACTTGAAGTAATACTTTTCCCAACTGGAGCTTTCACTATCATCCACGTACCCTCGTGCTACCAAAGAACTCTTCCAGCCTCCTAACCTCATTAAGCTCTCGGAACTACCTCCCGCATCAGAATGAATTGTTGCCGCTGTACGTCTTAAACAATGACATGTGTACGCCTTAGCATCAGGTAAACCCAAATAAGTGGCAATCTTAAAGGGTATATTTCCACATGTATTTTTACCTACAGGCACCACAGTACATCGTTCATCACCATAGCACAAAAAAAAACCTATCAATAGGTGCACTTTTAGGTCGCAAAGACACATAGTCCCGAATTAACTTTGTTGCGCACATTTCACTGTCATCAGTAACCAAAAAGCTCCTTGCTTGCCCATTTTTACTTTGTGGAATGTTAATAAATATATGCTGACTCATATCACGCACATCGGAAAACTTCATTTTCACAAGCTCGTCTCTTCTACAAGCTCCGAATACACCTATCACTAATGCAACTTTATCTGCCAAATATTTTTCAGTCTGCGCTTCTTTCAAAAAAGTTATAACTTGTTTACGAGTCAGAACCTTCGACTTTTTAGGCTGATAATTTCTCCCCAGTTGCTTTAGGAACTGTTCAGAAAATCAACATTTTTATTACTTCTTATCTTCTTTTAAACTATTAATTCTTTACGTAACATTGAAAACTTTGTCGAAAGGGAATTTGGAGAATATGGCTCTGACAAATCTTGAAAATAAGCCATCAAAACGGTTTCGTCCACACGGTCCACCCAGTGTTCCGTCAGCCAGGCCTCAAAATGGAAATATTCTTTCTCGTAAATCCGCCTAGTTTTTTCTGGCACAAACGCATGCTCAGCTTTAGCAGCTTTCACTAAAATATCTTGGGGAAGATGGGTATTTTCCACTACTTCGGACATTTTTATGCCTGAATCGCAAAATTATTTTTTATGTGCTGTCTTATTGACAAATAACTTACAACCATGGTTACTTACCACAATTACGTTTCGACAATTTTTTCAGGTAAATGCTAGTACTTAATTTGGTTTAAACTAATACATTTAAAATTCATTCAAATTTTTCTCATATAAAGAATATTTAGTCGGACATTAAACGTTGAAGGCACCACGGGTATTAAGGAAAATACCCTTGATACCTTAATAACTATAATTCAGTGCTTAAATATTTAATTTACATAAAAACAAAAGCAGCAACTTAAAAATCACAAACAATAACACCAAAATTAACACCTACATGACACGTAACCTATACCTGTCAAGAGTCAGGTATAGGACCGTATAGGTTTAAAATAAAAAATATATATACCTTGATTTAAATTCGCGGTTATAAAAAAATATAACAAAGGTTCTTTAACACTTAAATAAATAAAATATTTTTTTGTTTTTGATCCAGTCTCTTTAAGTTCAGAATTCTGTAAGCCAAAACTAATTTGTTACATTTATCCAATCCTAATTTGTTCCTTAACTTCGATTGAATAAAACTAAAATTTGAAAAAATTCTTTTAATTTCTGCGGAAGAAGAGTCCGATTTATGTAAATATAAAACAAAATCTATAAAGTTTAAATTAATTCCTTTATGTTTATTTAATCCTTCCCACCATAATATGAGATTAGGGTCAATCATATCTAAAACGGCTTTTGTTTTAAAGAAAAATGGTAATTATAGAAAGAAAGGATTTATCATGTTCTGTGACCCATTCTCTAGCTTTTTCTAAGTAAGTCGTTGTCGTATCTTTTTTTAATCAGGCTTTTGTATTGTTAAAGACTTTCTTCATTCTTTAGTTTTATAAACGCAAATGTAGCATCAACAATAGAAGCACAGTCTTTTTGTAAAAAATCCAACATTTTGGCTATGTTTGAAAATTGGCTGTGCAAATGTTTAGCGTCAACAAGAAGTGCAACATTGCTAATTATATTCTTAATATTTGCATCTATATTATTTTGTACATCTTCTATTATGATTTGTGTGTAAAAAGACGTGTTTTTTTTAAATATCAATACAGTAGACTTGACTATTCAATTTTGTATCCCCTGGTAATTGGGCTTCCTTGATCCATTAGGGCATTTGGTTTGTGGTGATTTCTGAAATATTTTAATAGTTCAGTTATATGTCCGAGTATAATGGACACATTTTTATTTTTACAAATATCTCCCGACAAATTTAAATAGTGAGCGGCACATCCAGAGCTCAAAAAGAAAATTTCCATCTTGTCTCATTTCAGCCTCTAAATCAGTTCTCATTTTTTTCATTTTAGCCTCATTATTTGAGACAAAAGAAGTAACTTTTTATTCAAATTTTTTAGTGGCTTCCTTAATGGCCATAATTGTGCCTCACAATAATTAGCCGTTTTTTCGTTACTTCCGGTGTCTATAGCTGATAAAGGAAAAAATCATCAGATAAACAATTAGCTAACACCGGCTGGTTATGGATATTTGACCATCCAAACTGTATTAGAGTAACACATTTTCCTTTTAATGTTTGGGTCATATTTTCTAATACTTTAGACTGCATGTTATCTAACAGTTCCCCAGCTAAGGGTTTTCTAGTTGGTGCAGTAAATCCAGGTCTGAGGGAATGTATTTTTTTTAAATAAAAGTCTTCTGAACGACTGAATGGTACATTTCTGGCATAAAAATAGCAAGCAGTATTTTCGTTAAGATGTTTCTTTTCGGAAATTGTACTCTTAATTGTATACCTAGATATTTTATTTTGAGTCAATATCCTTGATTTAATAGGTACATGATGATGGTCCTTATTGATGAGACTGTTCTGTTCTGATCCTAAAACCTGATACAGATGCTCCAGCCCTATAATTTTCGACTGCAACTTTATCATCAGCTTATTCTTCAGTATACGTAATGCTTGTGTCCATGTCCATTGTGGCCTTGTGCTTTCTTGCTTGGGAGGGAACGAAGGAACTTTCGATACTACCATTGACTTGGTTAACATTTTTTACATTTTCCAAAATGCACTTTAATCTTAGGGCTTTGCTGCTGATAATTGCGTTGCAGCATTTACATCTCTGTCCAGTAATTTTCTCATTTTCCATTAATTTATCAAAAAACCTTTAAATTGGATCCTTTTGTTTGCCGCCAAGTCGAGATTTATTGGTTACCTGTAAAATTTTTTGAAAAACAAAACC